>SNQJ01S0029476.1:10511-27049 GCA_010110895.2 Picea sitchensis | reverse complement strand
GAGAGAGAGAGAGATACTTTGAATTTCTCCCTACATTATTAGAGAGATGAGAAAAGACGCATTCGCCATCAAGCGAAAAAATATCTCATCATCGGTGACACCTTGTATTGTCATGGTGTAGACTTGATTTTACATCGCTATTTGGCTCACAAAGAAGCGGAGTTCATTTTAATTGAATGTCATAGTGGAGCATGTGGATGTCATATCTCTAGGTTGGAAACAACCCAAAACATCTTGTGTGTTGGATATTTTTGGCCACTGATCTTCAAAGACTATATCGAAGCGGTAAACAAATTTCATCAATGTCACGTTTTTACTCATAAAATGGACACACATCCTACCCTATTATTTCCAGTCATCATTTTCATCCCTTTTACTAAGTGGGATTTTTATTTCATGACATGCCACCTGCATTCAAATAGGGGGCATTGTTACATCATCGTGGTCATCGATTACTTTACGAAATGGGCAGAGGCCATGCCTATTTTTCAAAATATAGTGAGATTGTTGTTCTTTTAATATTCAATCAGGTGATTACCCAATTCAATGTTCTGAAAGAGATTGTCATTGACCATGGAAGTTGTTAGCACTTAAACTTGTCAGGGTCTTGTGAGTGTGCATTTTCTACCTAATACCCCTGTCTCCCTCTCTTTCGCAGACAGATTCTTAAACTTTTATCCCCTTCAGTTAGTATTATCTTTTTCATTTTCCCCCTCTGTGATTTAAGTGCCACGGTCTTTGTGTTTTCCCAGCTTCTATTTGGTCACCCAAGCCTTTTTTTACACAGGCCGTAGTCGTGGGCTCAGAGCACAAAATTTGAAATGGTCTCATAAGAATACAAACCAAGCGAGTAGGCAAAGATCAGTTTTCAATGGCGAGGATCCATCGACGGAGTAGATCGATGACCATTGGGTGATTGTGATCACACAGTTACATCAGGAATAGTGTCAGGCAAAGTTGGGATTTCAAGAGTCAGAAGTGGTCAAAGGGTCGAGTTGTAAGGATTCGCAAAATGCGAAGTCTTGAAAAGAGCTGGTCCATCCATCAAGGAGGACACGTGGTGCAGGATCTAGCACAGAGAAAGGTTTTATCGAGAGTGTTGATGGGAGGAGGTCCCATAATAAAATTTTGATCCGAGCCATAGATATTGAGGAGATAGGTGGCAGTCATACGGGGTTTCGTAGAAATGACTTTCGGTGGTTTTGGAATGTGCTACACGCAATTTTCACGAAACGTGAAATTGTGAAATGGATCTGATCCATCCATTCTAGTAGGACTTGGCACAGGATCAGTGCTTCACTGACTTGCTACTGAAGAAATTCAACAGAGAGAGCGGTGAGAACTCATGATACGCAAAGTCCCAACGCATTCGGAAGGTCTAGCCCTAGGACATAGACAGAGGCCATGTGGCGGAACTAAAGGGAAGAGCTAACACAAGTTAGGCCCCATTGTGTTTTCAACAACTGATAGTTCGAAGGGAAAGGACTCGATTCCTTCCCATCGCCGATACGCGAAATGCGACGAGCGCCTTTGGGGCTCAGTCGGTGGTCATGGGATAAGGTCACATGAAGAGAATCCAAGGGGAAAGCTAGTAGATTTAAAGCGCTAGTTCGTAGATCTGGTTTCGGGATTTCGGAGGGTGGAGTGTTGGGCTTGTATTTCTCCAATATTCTCGGGTCCCAATACACAAAGCACCTTTGGTGTTAGGAATGAGGTCACATCTTGTGATCGCATGGGGCAATGGGAAGAAGTCGCACCAAAGAGCTGAGAGAACTTTTTTTTTAATATAGAAGGAAAGCAACGAGACCCAAGGTTCTGAAGCCATTTTGAGGAAGTCACGGGCACCACACACAGCATTGATGTGTGTCAGGCTTCATCCTGATCCCAAGGCAGTCGTTTAATGGAAGCAAGGGGAGGTAGTTGAAACCTCATTTCACCCTGTAAATGGAAGGCATGGAAGCACCGGCCATGGAGGCAGGCTGTTAACCCATGGTCACTCTATCAATGAAATTTTCTGCAAAGTCCATACTAAATTGAGATCGTGTATGGCATAAAAATGTATAGGTGGTCTGACAACAGAAGGCGAAGATGATAGGCATTGAATGTAATGACCAGAGCACGTTTCTGAAGGGTGCAGTTTCTCTGAGTATTTAGACTGATTTTTCATATTTTGTAGGGGTCTTTGGTTGAGCAGAGCTCCCATTTTGTAATATGTTTTAACACCAGAGTTGTGCCTAGTTATGTAATTGATTTGATACTTTTAGTTAATAGAAGTCAGGTTCTTTCCATCTCTCTGTAAACACTGTGTTAAGACACTCAGAATTGGAGGATCTAATCGAGGGTTGTTATGTTGTTGAAATGTAGGTTTGATTACACTAGCATAGTGACCAGTTTTAATCATCTCCCCTTGTTATCGTTTTCCCTCTCGCACCGAATGGCTCGGAATTGGAGGATCCAGTCGAGCTATTCCAGTTGTAGGATGATGGAGGTTTGATCATACTGCAGTTGTAATTGTGTCCTTTGTATAGACATTTCAGTGTCTAAAATTTGGTTTCGAGAACATCATCGAGCCTGAGTTTTTCCCCCTGAAGCTGCTGGAAAGTCAGACATCGATAGAAGTTTCGTTTGTCTTCTCACCAATTCTTCCCTCTGCTCACTTTAAAAATCAACTCACTGGATGAAGTTAATGTGGCCCTCACTTCCCTGTGCATTTCTTGTTTGGTTATGTGTTGTAACATCATTCTAGTGCTGAGTGTTTTCCATTGACCTCCAACCATTTAAACCAACAACCAACAAACACTGATGGGTATCAGGCTTACCTCTGCAACAATCCAGAGGTGACTTCTAGTGCTAACATTTATGGTGCCATTGTCAGGGACGAAATTGAAGATTTTCCCTGGGATTGAATGACAAAGCTTATTGGTTCTGAGGGTGCATCATAACCTAGTACATCGAAGATTGCAACTGTGCACCTGGTGACTCCACTGTAGCAACTCCAATTTTTCCACTTCATTGTTTCAGTTGTGGCTACTTTTAGCACACCTGAAATATGACCTAGAGGAGATTTATCGAGAAGGTTTTCAGTAGTTGTTTTCTGAGCTTGAGAAGTTCCCTGGGGGAATGACAATGTTAGGATCTGGCCTTTGATGGTGAACAAATACCAGACACATTCAAAGTTTTGCATCATTCACCTGGTGACTCCATGTTTCAAGGATCGATCGACGACTCCACTGGTTCGAAATGGAAAGGATCTTGTCTCAAATATTTGCTCCTTTTAATTTTTTGGTTGTTCCTAGTTTTCCTAATGTTGTCCCTACTCCAAATGAATGGGGCGATTATTTTCTCATATTTAGAGAGCATAAAGAGGACAACCCTTCTCATCATCTCCATGATTTTCATGAACTCATGCATCAGTGGGAGATACATCATGAGGATGTATTGTTGAAGATGTTAGTGTTCTCATTAGCAGGGGACGCTTGTAAGTGGTATCATTCTTTACCCCCCGCTAGAATTTCTTCACTAGGAGAATTTCATGCAACCTTCACTAGGCACTGTTAAGCATTTTATTCATGTAAGTTTACTTTTCATGATTGTCCTGAGGAATATGAAGACAGTGATCAAAATTTGGCTAATTTTGATAGAGACTATGGGGATGAGGACCACGAGGAGGGAGAGGATGCTCTAAGTGAGCTGATGGAGCTGGAAAAATCTCTTTCTGCAAAGATTGAGGGATTGAAGGAAGATCGTGACTACTTCCTTTTTGAGGAAGATGCAAAGGATTTTCCAGTCCTAGAAGCAGATGTTCTTGACAACCCTACTAATGATGATAGCGTTGAAGATTTCATGACTGTAGAGGCCTTGCATTACACTCTTGACGTGCCTGCTATACCAAGCTATGATGATTATTTGGATGAAGAGAAACAGAGCCCCACATCGCATTTTGTTGACCAGAGGAGTAGCCAGCCTGTATATGATAGCTACGAATCATATTCTGAGCTGGATATGCAGGACTTACAAGAGAATACTGCAGAGACTTATCCTCTATTCGTTAAAGAATAATATTATGAGGAAATTATCCATCCCAGGCCTGCAGAATACACTGAGCAATGGATTGAAGAGAAAACCTTTCCCATGGGTCTCGTTTATGATGATTGTGAATCTGACCCTTGGGAGAGCAAAGAAGAAGAACCAGAGGAGCAACAAAAGGAGTAGTTTATCTCCTATTCAGAACCTGATAATGAGCATCCATCGCCTGAGATTAGTCAACCTGTATCGACTGTTCACCCTACTATGCCTACCAGAGAGATCCAACAATGTGTGAGTAGTTGTGTAGCAAAGAAGGTTGTATGTTACCAATTTTCTGGAGTTTGTCTCTTGGCCTATGAGTCTGTGAAGGAATACATGGAGTTGTATTTCCTTCATGTTTTGAATCCGCCCATCTTTATCCTGACCTCATCATTAGGAGGAAAGCTGAAGAATGTAACTGTTGTGTTGTCATGGTTGCATTACCTGTTATCAATCATCGACAGAATGAAGGAGCTTCCAGTTACGAAGTTACTTGAATGGCTATGGTGGAAGTTTGCTTTCACCTAGCCCCATGTAAAAAATAATCTAGTTTAGGATTGTACATAAATAAGCTCCTTGGAGCATGTGTGTTTATTTTGTTCTTAATTTTTTGCCTCTATTTTCAGTAGGGTGTTTTGAGCTTGACTCCATAGACCAACACTAAGGCACTAAAACTGCAAAAGGAGATCTTAGAGCCTCACAGGGAGGACTCTATCCCCCATGGAGCCTAAATGTTAGCACTTAAACTTGCCAGGGTCTTGTGAGTGTGTGTTTTCTACCTAAGATTGTGCACTGCCCTGTCTCCCTCTCTTTCACAGACAACTTCTTAAACTTTTAGCTCCTTCAGCTGGTATTATCTTTTTCATTTTCCCCCTCTATTCTTGTAGTGCCCTAGTCTCCCTATTTTCCCAGCTTCTATCCGGTCTCCCAAGCCTTTGTTTACACAAGCCGCAGCCGCAGGCTCAGAGCACAAAATTTGAAATGGTCTAATATGAACACAAATCAAGCGAGCAGGAAAACATCAGTTTTCAACGGCGAGGATCCATCGACGGAGCAGATCCATGGCCATTAGGTGATTGTGATCACAGAGTTGCATGATTAATAGCGTTAGGTAGATTCATGATGTCACAAGTCAGAAGTGGTCAAAGGGAAGAGCTGGAAGGATTCACGAAATGCGAAGTCATGAAAAGAGCTAGTTCGTCCATCAGGGAGGACATGTGGCGCAGGATCCAGCACAGAGAAAGGTTTTATCGGTAGTGTCGATGGTAGGAGGTCCCACAATCAAATTTTGATCTGGGTTGTATATATTGAGGAGACATGTGGAAGTCATCTAGGGTTTCACAGAAATGAATTTCAGTGGTTTTGGAATGAGCTACACGCAATTTTCACGAAACGCGAAATTGAAAAATGGATTTGAGTCATCCATTCCAGCAGGACACGTGGCGTAGGATCGGCGCTTCACTAACTCGCTACTGAAGAAAGTAAAAAAAGAGAGCAACAATAACTTGCGATACACAAATTCCCAACACATACAGAAGGTATAGCCCCGGGACATAGCCAGAGGCCATGTGACGGAACTAAAGGGAAGAGCTAACACGAGTTAGGCCCCATCGTGTTTTCGGTAATCGAGCATTCGAAGTGGAAGGACTCGATTCCTTCCCATCCCCGATATCTGAAATGAAATGAGCACCTTTGGGGCTCAATCGGTGGTCACAAGACAAGGTCACATGAAGAGAATCCAAGGGGGGAGCTAGTAGATGTTAAAGCGCTAGTTTGGAGATCTGGTTTCGGGGTTTCAGAGGGTGGAGTGATGGGCTTGTATTTTTCCAATACTCCCGTGTCCTGTACATGATGCACCTTTCATGTTAAGCATGAGGTCATAGCCTTTGATCTCATGAGGCGATGGGAAGAAGTCGTGCCAAAGAGCCGAGAGTGCTCGTGTTTGAATACAAAAGGAAAGCAGCGAGGCCCAAGGTTCCGAAGCCATTTTGAGGAAGTCATGGACACCACCCATGACATTGATGTGTCAGGCTTCATCCTGATCCCAAGGAAGTTAGTTAATGGAAGCAGGTGGAGGTAGTTGAAACCTCATTTCACCCTGTAATTCGAAGGCATGGAAGCACTGGCCATGGAGGCAGGCTGTCAACCCAGGGTCACTCTATCAATGAAATTTTCTGCAAAGTCCATAATGAATTGAGATCGTGTCTGGCAGAAAAATGTATGGGCATTCTGAAAACAGAGGGCGAAGACGCTAGGCATTGAATGTAATGACCAGAGTATGTTTCTGAAGGAAACAGAGGGCTTAAGACGCTTAGGCATTGAAATGTAATGACCAGAGTATGCTCAAGGGTGTAATTTGCTTTGAGACATAATCGGGATTTTCATATTTTGAGTAGGGTCTTTGGTTGAGAAGAGAGCTCCCCATTTTGTAATATGTTTTAACACTAGAGTTGTGCCTGGTTATGTAATCGATTTGATACTTTCATGCCATTAGAATTGAATTTCTTTCCATCTCTCCTCAGAAAACTCGGTGGTTAATACACTTGGAACTGGAGGATCTAGTCGAGGGTCAAGTATCCCAATGTCGTAGGCTGATTAGGATCTAGCATAGCGAATCAGCCCCTTGTTATCAAGCTTCTGCAATCAATGGCTCGGAATTGAAGGGATCCAACAGTTGTCGCAGTTTTGAAGGATGATGGAGGTTTTATCATACTGCAAATGTAACTATGACCTTTGTAGACACATTTCAAAGGTTCCGAAATTTGGGTTCAAGAACATCATCGAGCCTGATGTTTTCCCCTTGAAGCTGCTGGAAAGCCGGATGCCCATAGCACCGACACCTTCTCACCAAGTCTTCCGCTTCACTTTAAACCTTCAACTCATACAACGCAAAGTTAATGTGGCCCTCACTTCCCGTGCATTTCTTGTCCGATTATGTGTTGTAACATCATTCTAGTGCTAAGTTTTTTCCATTGACCTCCAACCATTTAAAGCAACAACCAACAAACATTGATGGGTATCAGGCTAATTTCTACAAAGAATTAGAGGTGACTTCCGGTACACCGTGGTTACTTCTAGAACACAATGATGATGGAGCTCACATCAACATCGGGTTTTAGGAAGAAGAATTGATCTCCATATTACCCGTAGGAGAATGAGAAAGTTGAGACAGATAATTGGTCTCTCAAAGCCATTCTCCAGTGTACCATTAATGTGAGTAATTATAACTAGCACATCATGCTCTATCCAGCTTTATGGTCCTACTGAAATACGGTTAAGAATTCTACTGGATTTGTGTCTTCCAACCTCGCTTCATATTGGAGGCCATATTACTAATTGAATGTGAAATAATTTTCTTCATATTTCCATAGATATTCTACCTAACTCTTCTTTGTTAGAAACATTCATTTTCCACTTGGAACATCTTAACAAACAATGTTGTGATACCTCCACTGTGAATGAGGCACATAAAAAATGAGTTAAGAGTCAGTATGACAAGTCTGTGCACCCAAGGATCTTCTTTAAAGGTGACATTGTTTTGTTCTATGACCAAGACAAAGTTGCCTTGGGGGTAGGAAACTCCAATTTGTTGTGGCATGGCCCTTTCATTGTGAGATGTCTCTGGAAAGGATCCTATGAGTTGAATGATTTTGAAGGGAATGCACTTTCAAAGACTAGAAATGGGCTCTATCTTAAGAATTATTACACTTGAGCATTTATGCTTAGGATTTCCCTTTGTAATTATTGTACATTGTTTTATTTAGTATTAGTTGACCTATTTTTTCATTAGTGGTTCTCATGGTGCTTCTGCTTGGTTGGTAGAAGTCATGGGATTCTTCTGTTTTCATGGGACTCATAACCTTGATTCCACCACTCGATTAACCTATTTTTCGTGGGCCAATTCATGATTTTTTGTGGTGATTTTCTTGTCCCATATACTAATAATGTATCCAAATATATCACTTTTATTTAACTACTTCATGATGCCATTGTGCATGGAATTCATTCCTTAGAAGTTTGTTTGGACACTCAGTTGGTAGTGTCTCATCTAAATGGTGAATTTCATATATGTGGCCCTATGATACATCATCTTTTCATATGGGTACATTTGTTGGACCATCCTTTTGATTATATCACTTATATTCATGTTCCAAGAATTTTCAATTCATTATCTAATGCATTGTCTAACTATGTGTTAGATTGGCACTTATATCATTCACATTTATTAGAAGAAAAAAAATATATATATGTACATAATAGAATAATGGGCACATTATCGTTAAGGAAAAAAACATCATCTATATATATACCATATTCAATGTTCATTAAGTAGAAAATGTGAATCATGTTATAAAATAGGCTTTTAGCCTCGATTATCCATCTCTAAGGATCGGTAATAGAAAATCTATAAATATCTCATCATCATGATCCTAAGGGACCAACCATTTTTTACACATTATTTTCATCACCCATATGACCGTTAATGATTTAAACCTACCCTTTGCATTTAGAAGGGTCAATGGCCTTAATCCTTGAAGAAGAATGAAGATACTTTTTCCCAGAGAGATGAAATTATACTTTTCCTTTATCAAAAACCTTATAAAAAGGGATCGTCACACCTTGCTTAGTATTAAGGGTGTGATGATCTAGGATCATTGTAGGTTTCACCACAGTGTCCTACGACGTCGTCGCATTTTTCTTAGTGTTAAGGGTGTGACAATTTTTGTACCAAGGAAAAAGAGGAATTTCTCGAACGTTCTAGAATAGAAGCTTCAGGGGTGAGGTGGCCTCCGATCAGTTTGGATCTGAGTCACATCACTGATCTCTTGGGATCATCCTAACCTACTCACCCTATCCTTTTCATCCTATAAAATGAGAGGAGTTCTCATGGGGAAAGTTGGATTGAGTTGGCTAGAGATTAGTTGAAATGTTCTTGAGTTTTGTAGCTTGGAGTTTTTGGAGCTTGTATGTTGGCTTTGAGATTTTCTTTGTCAAGATAGATTGTTGATCTCAGAATCCATGGAGAAGAAGTGTGTGGGAAGCAAGGAACTATTGGAAGGTACCTTACAACATAAATTCATTGGTTGTATTCTCCTTTTCATATCTTTAATAAATTGATATATTTTTTTCCCATAAAATTGGTATTATTTTATTGTATGACTCCTTGATCACATACATAGGTTTTATTGAGTATACGTTGTTGCTTTCACTTCGTTGGCTTGTATCATTTTACAGGTTCAACATCCCATAAGCCTTGGAATAGAGTGAGGATGACACTAGCAAGGAAAAGCAGCATTTAAAAGGTATGTCATTTATCTCTTGTTAGTTAGTATGCTTGATAATTAAAACTTAGGGAAAATTTTATATCCTGTCTTCTTTTGTTCTAGTTTCAGGGTGAAACTAGGGAGATATGTTTCCGTTCGCACTTACCGATTTGTCCGATAAAAAAATTGGTCACTCCACTAGGGAACATATTGTTTTCCTAGTTTGTCTTTCTTTCTTGCGTTGATTTCCTAGGTTCTATTTTCTGAGTCATTGGGAGATCCAAATGAACTCTTTGACTGTTTAAATTCATTGGAAAACCTTCTTGTTTTTTATTTTTTCCATTTATCCTTTGATTGTCGCACCCTACTTTGAGGGACAATGTGATGATATAGGATCGACACAATTTTCATTTAGACACAGTGCGACATCATCACACTATACTTTTCACTAGCCTGCGACGATCTAGGTTCATCGCACATTGCTGGCTAGTAGCTCGCAACGATTTTGTGAAAACTTTTACTTTTTTATGGTTTYCCCTGCCTAGATCTGTGATAAGTGTTTGGGGTGATTTGTTAGGTCTGATTAYAGTCTGCTTGACAAGATTTGAATTTTATTTTATCCTTATTTTCTTTGTTTTAGCTTGTGTGCTTTTGAAATATTTGATCTTTTGCTTTGAGTGTCTTTCAGTTACAAAGCATTGTTTTTCTTTAGAATTGTTTAGTGAAAGAGCACTTCTTTTTCTAAATAGTTCGTGTTAAAAGAAAAATTGTAGTTTGGGTTTCTTTTGTATTGAAGAAGCTCGCTATTTATTTTAGTGCATCTTTGAAACAAAAAATTAATTTCTTGCTTTGCATTAGATTTGGGGCCTCCTTTTATTTGAAGTAGCGAAATTGCGTGGTTTTTGGCATTTTTAGTCTTGAATTCTTAAAAAACATTCCCAAGAATCGTGTGTTGGTGTACAATCTCTTTGGCTCATTTCTTGAAGATATTAATATTGATGAGTTTAATAACATTTTTGGGACATTGTGCATCTGGGAATGATAAACGTTTTATACTTCTTGTAATATAGCTTTCATCGAAGTGAAATATTTTCATTCTCATTTCTTTGCATTGTTTAGAGTCGGTCAAAACATCATTTAGTCCAGGCCATTTTCCTCTTGAGTAACAACAACTTTAAAAATAAAGTGCTTATAAAAATTGATTAGACATTTTTATATTTTCTGGTAGCAAACATACATTATCTTAGGGTGTAGGGCTTTGGAATAGGTGTGAAATATAACTTTCCAAAGTTGTAAACAAACATAGAATCTTGTGCTAGGGAGCGGTAAATCCACTTATTACATTTTGTCCTGGGAAGCCCTTCTAACACAAGGGTCAATCACGAGGTCGCATTAGGGCCAACAGAGTTACTCAACCTACTTTGTTGGTCTTATTGTAGAGATTACGCGTATTATTGTGGGTCACTTGAGAATAAAATCCTGTGTGGACCTTCTCAAGGCAATTTCGGGCTTAGATACCATGCCCTTGCGCGTGTATCGGAATGTCGATTGCTTCCCCAGGCATCATTGTTGTAATTGGTAACCTTAGTTGCCTTTCTCTTTAGAGTCTTTACACAAGGTGATTGTGGAGGGGCAAGTCTTCACAGTACCTGGAATCGACATTGGCCAAACTCACTCGGGCTCCTTGGAGGGTATACCGACGTTTATGTGTGGGATATTGCACCAAGGTGAAATTTTGTTAAGCAGGTCGTCAACGTAACTTTTCCACCCGCTCTATCATCCCCTTCTTAAGTTGTTATCGTGATGTTGGATTTCATCATCAACTAGTGCGTTCATTGTGAGAAGTCTTTGTTTGTTTTCTTGCTTCCTATATTTTTAGCGTTTGTTGTCTATTTTTCCTAGCAGACTCTAGGTTGGATCTATGTTTAATGGCGTCAGTTCCTGGAATGACCAATGAAGTAGCCTCTGCTCTGGGAGAACCTTTTGTTTTTCCTTCTTGCGAAAATGTTGGTCCTCCTTACATCGCTACTTTGAGCCTTCCAGGTCTCACAATTGGATTGTCGGCATGGTTGTTTTCCACTACAGTAATCCTGAATGCAACAAGTACTTCGGTTATAAGCACTTCCCCCCAAGAACATCAACCTCATGTTGATCCTTTGCATTCTTCACCAGTAGTATCTCCTTCTTCTTCTTCACTTGCAAGGCCTTCTTCCATTTTATCTTCTTCGTCAAGTGAAAGCTCTAAAACTAGTAACCCGGTGGATAAGAAGAATAAGAAAAGGAATATTAAGAAGAAGAAAAATAAGCAAGGGTCCAAACTTCCAACCACTTCCAGACTTGTTGGAGAACAACTAGTTACTGTTAATCATCTTGGCAGTGTTGATGATTCCAAGATCACCCAAATGACCCATAAGCCCAAGTACCCTTGCAGGCTTTATAAGGGTAGCCATCTTCTTAAGGATTGCTCTGGTCTATCCAAGGTTATAGAAGTATGGTCTACACGCCCTAGCCATCCCATGTCGTCAGCCTCTGAAAAACATGTTGATGACCTCCCGTCAACTAGTCAAGATACCGTTGAGAAGAAGAAAAGTAGAGTCAAGTTCTCGTGTATGTTATGCAGAGGGAGTCATCAAAATCACATTTTCCCTCATATGGACAAAGCCTAGAAATTACTGGAAGACATGACTGTTTCCCAAACTCAACTTCCAGTTGCTTATCGCAAGCTTACTCTCGACCCACCTGTAGTTGATGGAATGATCAATTCGGTCCCTTCATCGATTAGTCTGGTTGATCATGTAGTCAATCTGGTCACGTCCTTAGTTGAATCAATTGACAAAGTGATCGATATGATCCCATCTTTGGTCGATCCCACTCTCCTATTAGAGAGTACAACCCAAGAGGTCGATCTATTTCCATTTGTCGATCCCATTATCCCCTTGGAGAATGTAACTCAAGTGGTTGATCTGATCTCATCATCGGTCAATCCTACTCTCCCTCTAGAGAATAAACCCGATACTGGCTACATTTTTCTCATTGATATAGACACTACCATTCTAGGGGTATTTCCTCCTTCTCCTGTGGAACCCACTCCAAGTAATGAGTTCATCTCTTTTGATTGGGGTGCGCTAACTAGACCTCATCTTCCCTCTCACATTACTTTCAAGATTACAGTACAGGTTTGTGGTCAAGACGTTCCCCAAACGTTGATAAACGAACATTCGTCTGTTAGTATTTTTTCCTCTGTTGCTTGGCAAGCTTTAGGATATCCTCATCTTGTGTTGGTTACCTAGAATTTGTTAGATTTTAACAGAAGGACCAATCAACCTTTAGGGACCCTTCCTCAGTTTCCTCTAACTTTGGGAGGGATAAATGTCTTCATTGATGTCATGGTAGTCCAAGACCCCTTGGATTTTGATTTACTCATTGGGAGATATTATGTATATGCCATGAAAGCTATCATCTCCACTCTTTTTCATGTGATATTTTTCCATCACGATGGAATAATTATGACTATTGATCAACTTTCATTGGTTAGTTCTGACTTGACCGCAATGACCTCTCTAAACATTTCTTAAATGGATTTGGTATCGTCCCTCCCACAAGTCAATTATGTGGCATTGTCTTCCATGCCTTCACCTATCAATGAAGATGATCCTCTCGCTGTAAGCTCAGTCTCTTATGACTTGGATCCAGTAGTTGACATGGTGATCTCTTCGATAGGGATTTTAGAGACTAATCTCCTTACCCCTATCGTGGCCCTCGAAATGTGTTTTTTTATCACATATTATGGTATGGGGTGTTTTCCCCACTGGATTTGGCCCTTGGGAGGAAAGTGCGAAGAAATGGGATAAAAACCCACTTATCCTAAGTTTTGTGTGTGCAGACACATCACGCTAAGCAGTGCATGGATCAAGGCAGTCTAGATTTGCACGCTCACATCTATGGCATAGGGCCCATATCGGACTCCCCTCGTCATTCTACCTTTAACAGGGGGGGGTTCGAGTTGATGGTTTTTGAATGAGGGACCCCCATTGTCATGGTGCCTCCTCATGAGCTTGGACCCCTCGCCCCCAGTCGACCTTTACCTCTTACCACTCTCCCCCCCCTCCGAGTAGACCACTTACCACTCCCACTTACCACTCCATCCTCTCGTTGCCATCTGTCCCCCACTCCATATCTCTCCTCTAATTGTCGCATCGCCCACTCCCCCCTCCATTGTTTGCTCCCCTCACACATGTCTCCACTCATCGTCCTCCCAACCTATCATCATCCCATATTCATCCCCCACCCTCTCACCTCTTGCCATGTGTCTCATACTCCCTGTCACCTTCACCTTAGCTAGTATTCCCCACCTCGTTTAGCCACCGGATCTTCCCTTCTACCCCCACGTCACCTTCTTTTTACACATCACCTCTTCGCATTTACACCTAAGCACCCACGCATACCCAGCATCCTTCCAGTCATGCCCATTGCCTCAGCCTCGTCAGCTTCATCCACGTCCACCATATAGGTCCCTCTACTGAAGTCAGATGAAGAAGAAAATGGCCAAAGATGGGTCACCACGTCTTCCAAGTGTCAAGTTTACTTGGGTCATTTTGATCCCGATGCAGCATTTATGAAGCAAGGGAGATAGTTGGAACGTCATCTCCCCCCATGAATAAAGAAGTCATAACAGTCTGACCATGAAGGAAAGTAGTCAAATCAAGCAGTCTGAGATCGTGTGCGCAAAGAGACTGCTTTCCCAGTCTGATAGAGCAGAGCTCATAGGGACTGACAGAGCCTATATCGCGTCTAATAGAGGAAGGCATGTGCAGAGGAGACCTGTAGGTGCAGTCATACCGAGAAATGCAGCTCCACGGAAGCTCGAGCACACATCTGTTGAGGATGGTGAAATAGTTCTAAGTATATAGGAGTCTTTCTCATATTTTGTAATGGTCTATGGTAGAGCTACGCTCCCAATTGTAAATTTTTTATGAGGCCTCTGGTTCTTTGGTTGTGTATTATCACTTAAGACTTCTTGTTTAATGGAAGTCAGTTTCTCTTTCAATTCTTTTGCCTCTGATTCTGAAAGCTCGAGCATGGATGATCCAATCAAGTGTTGTGATTGTAATGTAATGTAGGTTTGATTGTAGTACTGTCGTAGCGTTTTTAGTTTCTTGAAGTTTTCTGATCTAAGAGGATCTTATATCTAAAACTTTTCCTTTGTAGCCTATTAGAAGACCGGATGTCCATAGTAGGCCTTCACATTTCTCCTCATGATCTTCTACCTACTCACCACTATGAAAACTTACTGACTAAAGTTAGATCAAGACCTCATTTGTATATGCGCACCAACCTAGTTCTCTGATTTAGAGAGATATAATCCTGAGAATGCATCCATTAAAGCTCCTCTAAATTTATTCATTGTGATATATAAACTAATGGGTACTGGGCTTACCTCTGCAGCAATCCAGGGGTGACTTCCAATGCTAACATTTATGGCGTCATTGTCAGGGACGAATTGAATATTTTCCCTAGGTAGAATGACAAAAATTATTGGTTCTAAAGGTGCATCAGGAATTAGTATATTGAGATTGCAACAATGCACCTGGTGACTCCACTGAGGTGACTCCACTTTCTCAACTCCATTGTTTCAGTGCAGTTGCTTCTAGCTACACCTGGTATCCCTCAGAAGAACACAATGTTCAGATATGGTCTTTGATGGTGAAAAAAGACCAAACGCACTCACTATGCACATCATTCACCTGGCAACTACATGGTTGAAGGATCAATTAGTGACTCCACTGGTTCGAAATGGACAAAATTATGGCTTGAAGGTTTGCTCCTTTTAATTTTTCTGTTGTTCCTGGTTTTCCTAATGTTGTTCCTATTGTTGATGAGTGGGTTGATTTTTTGCCCATATTTAAAGAGAATAAAGAGGACAACCCTACTCAGCATCTCAGAGAGTTTCATGAACTCATGCACCAATGGAAGATACATCATGAGGATGTATTATTTAAGATGTTCATGTTCTCGTTAGTAGGGGATGCTCGTTAGTGGTATCATTCTTTAGCCCCTGCTAGCATTTCTTCACTAGGAGATTTTCATAAAGCCTTCAACGCTCATTGCCAAAAAAATTATCCCTCTGAGTTAATTTTTCATGGTTTTTGTGAGGGATATAATGACTATATCCAGGATATAGTTGCTTCTTACACAAGCTGCAACAATGAGCCTGATGACCTGGATCATAAATCAATCCTTTCTCTTCCCCGTTCATCTACATCGGAATCAAGTTGTGAGGATGAGGACCAGGAGTAAGATCATGCTTTGAGTGAGTTGATGAGGCTAGTGAAATCTCTCTCTGCCCAACTAGAAAGGTTGGAACTTGGAAAAGGCGTAGGGGATTTCCCAACAATTGAAGAAGATGTTCTTGGCAACCCTACTAAGGATGATGATGAATATTTCATGACAATAGAGGCCCTTCATTCTTCTCCTGAGGTGTCTGTTGTCCCTAGATTTTATGATTATTTAGAAGAAGAGTATCAAAGCCCTACATCACAGTTTTTTGACCAGAGGAGCATTCAGTCTGTATATGATAGCTCTAAATCATATTATGAGTTGGATATGTAGGATATCCAAGAGCACACAACAAAGCCTTATCCTCTTTTTCTTAAAGGATATTATCATGAGGAAATCATCCCTCCTGGGCCTACTGAAGACACTGAGCAGCAATATGAAGAGCATATCTTTCCCACAGGTCCTGTTTATGATGATTATGAATCTGACCCTTGGGAGAGCCAAGAAGAAGAACCAAGGAAATAAGAGGAGCATCAAGAGGAGTAGTTCATCTCTTGTTCAGAGCCTATCAGTGAGAAGCCATCATATGAGGACAATCATCATGTATCAACTTCCCATACTCCTGTGCCTACCAATGATATTCATCCCTGTATGAGCAGTTGTGGAGCAGAGCAGGCTTTCTGCTACAAATTTCACAGAATTTTCCACTCATTCTATGAGCCTGTCAATGAGTACATAGAGTGGCATTTCCTTCATGCCTTGGAGCTGCCCTATTTCATCTCAACTTCAACCTTTGAAGAGGATCTGAAGGATGTAACCGTTCTACTGTCACAGTTACATCATCTGCTAGTGATCACCAACAGAGTAAAGCAACTTCCATTCAGGAAGTTACTTCATTGGCTATGGTGGAAATTTGCTTTCACCTAGCATCAT
>SNQJ01S0029475.1:94764-121016 GCA_010110895.2 Picea sitchensis | reverse complement strand
ATCTGCATCTATTTGGCCATCAAATATGGGAATGTAAAAGTTTACTTGTACCTTAAAAGGGGTTGTGCCTCCAGAGTGGTTGTTGGATGCAGATGCGCTGCCAGTGGGAAATCGTTGAAGGATTTGGCTGAAGTTATCCATCATCGCGTTCCTTTGTTTTTCAAGGGCCTCCTCGAGAAATATTTTGATAGGATCTCTTTCTCCCTCGTCCTTATTTTCTTCCCCCATGGGTGGCTGTCAGGGTTTGCGAGGCTGGTCTTACAAAGGTTCAACCAGATCAAGCCCTAACTCTTTATACCCCAACCTCGTTGAGGAAATGCAAAGAAGGATCGAGAAAGAGCAAACTGCTCTAATATCACTGATCCGAATTTATGTAGGAATGCAACATAATACACAAATAACCATGAATACAAATATGCAACGGAAATAACGCTTCATTTCATTAATATCAAAGAACTGAATTTGTTTACAGACAAAATGGAAATAAACTAGATAGGGCGCTCATAGCTTATCTCTGAGAAGATATGTGGAAGCTATAGGCCTATGAAATCTGTGTTACAATGAGGCTCGAAGGCCTATATATTGTTGAGAAACAATGGAAAACCTAAACATCCAAAAAACTAACCCTAGGAGATGAAACACCATAATATGGGCCATGTCACGGTAAATTGGTACATTAATTTCCCGGGGTTGTAACTTTGGCATACTATCTCTATTTGATGCACATGATAAATCGTTAGAAATATATATCCGAGTAATACACTGTTGACAAAAAATATCCAGTTTGGAACAAAATCATATTTGTCGGAGGTTTGATGCCCAAAAAACGTCGTTTAGGGCCTCAAAATGGCTCTGGAAGTTCAGGACCTGAAAAATTGCCAAAAATAATAAATTGTGCTACAATTAAGGAAAATGAAAAACTAAAAGAAACAATGGTGGGGGTCCAAGTGGAATAGGCGGGTGGCCACCAATATCCACCTAGATCATCATCATAGACAAAATACCCAAAAAATAGGAATTTGTTAGGATTTTGTTGGAATATTTTGTAACAAGACTCCTAAATGGAGGAGGATCCTATGTAACTCCTTGGTTTTGAACTCCTTATGGTAGATATATATTATTCACTATAAATAAAAGGGTTTTTTATGAGAAAAGGGTTGGATTCACGATCCAAGAGAGGAGAGAGCTGGAGGAGCAGTTTTAGTTGCTCATTTGTAAGCCTGAGGGTCTGTTTGTAATGACATTTTCTGCCATAAAAGATTCATGAGATCTATTATCAAATTATCTTCTTTGTTTTCCCACTTCTTTGTTATGTTCTTACTTGATCATATTGTAGGTTTTGAGGATCATATATTCCATTGATTGATGGATTCATGAACAACAAAGGATTTGTTGTAGCTTGTCCATTAAATCATTGTTCATTGTGTAAGAAAACCTTTATCTATTACATAAAGGATCTTTGTATAATGTATGTTATTCCTTTTGTCACATTCACCATGATTCTACTCATCATTATATATCTCTTTGTCTGATATAATTCACCATGATTCACTCATCATTATATTATCTCTTTGAAACCGACATACTTGATTACTCATTTGTAGGATGTTATGACTCCATGCCCAATGGAATGCCTCTACAGACATTTTGTTGCCCTCTCCCTTTCTTTCCTAGGGTATTGTTGATCCACCTAATCAAACCATTTAATACATTTATATTATGATGGGTACTGAGCTTTCACTTACAGAGGTCTAATTGTGAATCTTAGTGCTAATGCACAATAAACTCCGATACACTTATCTTCATCTCGAAATTTTAATCTCAACAGATATACTAACTGATTCTACCATAGTATTAAATGCATTCAAAATCTCACACCGGTGTCTTCATCTCATCCTCGCCTTTATACAACTTATTTCTCAAGAATAGTTTATTTAATATGGACTTAGACTGATACAACTTCCCTAACTTTTCCCATAAATCATTGGATGTAGTTTCCTCTGACACATTCAAGAATACTAAATTTGAGAGACACAATAAAATTGTGCTATTCTCCTTCGATCCAACTTTTTCCAGTCATTGAAGTTCATGTAGGTGCAAGCATCTAGATCTATCATCCATTGATATTTTTCCACCAACAAATCTTTCCATCTGAGCTTCCACGGCTCAAAACTATTCCCATTAAACTTCTTTTGATCTCCATTTTTTGAATTGATCACCATTTATTTTCAATTTAAAAATCAATACTGTGATTCTCTTATTGTAATAAGGCTTATCACAGTCTCGAGCTAAAACCTTGACCACAAAGGTGCTCCTGAGGGAAACAAAGATTTGATATCAAATGATTTAGTACAATATTTACTACAAACATATTTCTTAGTAGTAAAATAACATAAAATATACAATGGCAAATACAAAATTACATATATTTTTCCCTTTTGGAAACCCAAACCCAAAAACCAACATATTCTATATCATTCATAGTGATACATTGTTTATAATACAATATATATAGGAGCCAACGAAATCCAAACCTTAACCCAATGACTTTGATTAGTCAACAACCCTAATTCCTTAACCTAAAAAAGAAACCATCTAAAACCAAAGCCGAAAAACCACTAACAATGAACACAGTAATCGAGGCAACACGAATGATGAAAAAATGTGACATGTTTCCCCAGGCCGTAAAATGGACACTATTGATCATGCAAAGAATATAACACATACCCAACAATCAAAATCCCATTCTAGTCCCATCAATGTTCGATATGGTTGGATTTCATCCATGATCTCAATAACCTCAAGTTTTCCATGCCGCACACCCCATCTATATTCACATGTACTCCCCGCCAAATGACCAATCTAAAACTATTTTGTGTTCACGAGCCTTTAACTCCTAACATGACCATACCAATTGGTTTGGCCCATACTGATATCCCATGTCCGCTAGGTATACCACGCCGGACCCAAAGGCCCAGGATAACATTTATTCACCATCATAATCTCCACCTACTAATCAATTCTCCCGCTTGTCTCTTCTCAGCAAGACTGACACCACTTTAGCGACATAGGAGTTTCCCTTAATCGTGTATAGTGATTATTCATGTCATATAGTGTACTCAAAACAGTTTCATATTTCATTATCTCTGCACAACACCTCAAGAATTATGCGTTAATGCATTCATCTTTCCAATTGATTCAGTTAATAACAGCATCTTCATGAGTCACAAATTGATGTTTATGCTTCTATCGTTTATTTTATTTCCCTCTAATATGTATCCTTTTATTGTTAAGGATTAAAGTTGAAATAGTCCTTGTTGACTTCCTTACCCATTGCTCAGTATGCTTTCCTCCATTTGTCATATCAACTCTTGTTCTAGCTCCTCCGCATGTAAAAACTGCTATTCTTGTCCCTTCTTTGCGTTCTTCGGCTTATATTTTTTGCACATTCTAATTTGGATTATGGTTCTAGTTTCCTCTGAGCTTCCATTTGGCTACTAGTTGGGGAAAATATTCTATCTCATGGTCCAGTGTTTGCAAGATGTGCACATTGTAGCTGCCAAGTGTCCTAGTTAATTAAAGTTGTAACATATTATCTATCTCGCCCTCCCTTTCACCAAAATTTTCTTTGCCCCGGACCTCTCCTCACAAAGTCATTTTACCTAGATTAAAGTATATTTGATTATTATATTGTGGCACACCCACTTCTGTTGCAACATTCTCTCTCACAGACATATATGATAAGTTCTCTATCATTGCTGAATGTAACACAATCATTCTCTTCATGTCTCAATGAATTTGAAAAATTGGAAAAAGGTTCCTTTGGTGTACTTTTGATACTCTGTATAGTAATGGAAGCTCGCTAAGATGACCTATATTACATATCTCACAATTCTCTCATCCTGATAATGGATTCAGTGGTCCCATCGCCAAATATTGTGCAACAGCTAGTATTCATCCTTGCGATGGCCTTCAATCCTACATTTTGTACAACAAACTTAATTTATCTTGTTTCTTCTTCCCTTTTATAAGTTCTACTAGTTGAATTGTCAATGCATTCAACTTCATCTAAACTTGTGCCATTCTTCCACTATCTCTTATCGAGGATGATTCCAATTTCATTACAATAATTTAGTTCCTTGGCTATGAATAATAATAAACCTTTCTCGTTGAATTAATGGTCTTGAATGTAGAAGCCTCGATCCGATTATTTTTCGCACAAATGAGAGTAAAGATATATTAATCAAATGTACAAAGATATTCATATATTCAATAATATAAAGAAATATATCAAATATGCAAACATAACACAGAGATACACAATACACAATTTCTATTAATGATCAAAAATGTACAAACACTGAGTCGCAGAGTGAAAGACCTCTAGAGATCGGTGAAGTTATGAGAAGAGATGTGATGGATAACTCATCTAAGAAGATCATTGTTACAATGAGGCTCCAAAGGCCTTTTTTATCATAAATAAACAAAACCCCAACCCCTGAAGATGAAACTCAGCTTTGTGGACACTGCTGGGTAGTTTGGTGTATCAACTTCGAGGGAAAATCTTTGGCATATGATATCCATTTTGGGAGAAAAATAGCTCGTAGGAAAGTTATATTGAAGGAGTTTCACTTTGGGGTTCAACTGTGAGCCTTCAAGATCATTGAGGGTCTCGATTCAAAAAATCCATTTAGGCTTCCTTTTAAAATGGCCCCGAAGTTTGAGAACCCAAAACCGCTAAATTAATAGAAAATTGTTTTGAGCTAGTTAACAGGTGGCCATCAATATCCACCTAGACCAATCCTCCTCCCTTATGAAGCATCCATTGCATTGAGTTCCCAGGGAGAGGGAAAGCTCGGGAATCAGATTCTCATTGAGTTGCGTTGTTTGCTGGAGAAGTTGTGTTGTTGGCTTGTTGAAGGTTATCACGAAACCCTGCTAAGCTGGAGGGGTTGAGTTCATTCAAACAAATGGGATACATGAGATGATTTTATGCAAAAGGAATATTTGCACTTCACTGCAACCTTGTCGACTTGCTTACGTTGGATAGAAGGTGCTTTGGGCAATGTTGTAGTGTTTGTAGTGTTCTTTTGTTCCCCCTTTGAATAGATTTTGAAGAAGTTGGATTTTGTAGTATGAGATACTACTCATATGATCATGTGATGGGATGTTAGGTCTTAACTATCTGGTATCTTGCATAGATGAACCCCAAAGTAATAATGACACTACTGGCTCTAGACACACAAATAGCATGGCACTTCCACATATATGGCCTGCCCAAGAGAACATCACATATCCAATGGGGAACACATAAGACCTCATCCTTGAAGGGATGATGTAATATGAAAATTGACACTACTTGATGACACAAATATCTCTTCATCCTCGCAGCCACCTAATGTTGTATGGTTGCACCGTGGTGTCATTGCATAATCCCAATCACATGACCTCCAATAAGATGAGGTTATTCTCCACTATCAACAAGAAAATGCAATGGGGTCCCTTCACCCACATATATGAATGAAAGGCGCCCCTCCTTAGGATCCGTTGGTTCTTCCGGTTGAATTTTTTATCGCTAATAACACTAGTGGGTCTCAAGATGATGTCTCATTTCATCGGGTATTTTTTGAATTAGATCAATCAGTGGCTAGACTACTTTGCATTTGATATCCTACCAATGACTATTTTGAATCCATTATTCAATGCTACAGAGAGGATTTTGGAAATTGCATCATTTTCTAGTGTCCTTTGTCTTTCCATTACCCTTATTTTCCGATGAAGAAATGGTTTTTGAAGGTCAAGTTGTTAGGTTGTATTTACCATAATTTTTACTTGTTGCAGATTTGGCTACCTAAACTCCCAATTTTTTGTGCTTAAATTCTCGCTCGATTTAATAACATATCGAGCAAGAAACACCCAATGATGATGTCCCGTGAAAATCCATTTCGGGCCAGACCAGGTAGAACCCCACAAGAGCTGCAACTAGGTGTCGCTCGTAGTCTTTGATACCAAACTTGGTACACAAGGTATGGAAGGTGCACAGACCGACATCATTTGTCCCTCTTGCCGCTAGCAGGTCCATCTCATGTATTGGTCGCCATAGTTTCCAAATATGTAATATTGTTCCTGACTACATCCACAAAATCCCAAGGTGTTTGCTCCATATATTCCGTGTAATTCTCTATGAACTTCTTGCTCCCAAAGCCTCACCAATGTTTGGCATGGGGAGAGCTTTAAGGAGTACGAAGGTGATCGTTTCATGGAGAAATTATTATTATAAACGAGAAATAACCTTCTAGCATTTAACCATTTTTAGAGCATCCACATCTATGTGTCCTTCAAAACATGGGAATGAATTAACTTGTAGCTTGAAAGGTGAGGTGCCTCCGAAAGTGGCCGCTTTGATGAAGATGTGTTTGTTGTTATCAAGAGGGTGTTGAAGGATGTGGGAAAAATTCTCCATCATTCATCCTCTCATATGCGGAGAGCTCAAGCAACAAATTAATAGAATTGTCTCTCCTTCTTTTCTTTCCTCCATGGAGGGTTTCTGGGTGTGTGAGAGAGATTTTCCAAGAGAGACAAGCTCGAGACCAAACTTTGTATACTTTAACCTCGGCCAAGGACATGACCGAACAACTTATTAAGAGCCTTTGCTCTGATAGCATTGATCCTGATTATTTTTGACACAAAATGATAGTGGAGATACAATAAAGAAATCTACAAAGATTTCTATATATCCAATAATATAACAGAAATATATCATATATGAAACCATAAACAAAGAGATATAGTAATAAACAATTTCATTAATGAGCGGAATATACAAAACTGTAGAAATACAAAGTGAAAGACCTGCAGAGAATGGTGGTAGATTATGTATGAGAAGATATGTGATGTCTAATCACATTCGTAAGAAGAAAATTGTTACAATGATTCAAAGGCCTTTTTTTCTTAAACAAAATCTAAAACCCTAACCTTGAAGATGAAAAGCCAATCAGCTTTTGTGGACTTGTTTTGGGTAGTTTGGTGTCAATTTCCTGGGGACTTAACTTTGGCATACAATCTTCGCTTTGGGGTACAATAGCTCGTTGGAAAGGTATCATTGAGAGATTCATTTGGGGGATCAATAAGCTCCTTTGATATAATTGAGAATATATATCCCAAAAAACTTCATTTAGGCCTTTAAAACAACCCCCTGTTTAGGAACCTGAAAACTACTAAAAATAATTAGTTGCTAGAAAATTATTTTGAGCCGGTTGTAAAAGGTGGGTGGCCACAAATATCCTTCAGATAAATCCCAATTCTTATGAATCAATGGTATCTTTTATCACACTAAGTTTCCTTAGTGGTTTTTTTTATCCTTTCTAAGCCTTTAGATTTACTCTTAAGTTCACCCCCTTAAATTTATGCTTGTTAGAATTTCTAGATAAATAAAGCAAGTTAAGTCATAACTTTATGTTTTGATCCTCAATTGATTTTTGTACTTACAACCATTTTAGTTCATGACTCAAGATTTGGTCCCCTTCATGATTCATCACTAGGATCGATCCTTCCCATGACTAAACCGATGTGAAACACCATTTTCCTCATTCATGAACTTGTAGACATGCCTTGTTGTCCCTACTTACCTATCCAATCATTTTAAATTGGGAGCGCTATTCACCATCAGCATTTTCAGAAATACTTTTCCCTCTGCTCATCATGCTTCCATCAATGAAGTGCCATGATTACCACGACGGATGTCATGTTCCTTGTTTTCAGCGCCAGGATTTGGTTAAAATATACCTTCAATATAATTTATGGAGCCCCATATCGGTTTGTGATTTTGAAAAACTAAAGATTGTTGCACTGCACAAACATCCCAGCCTCCGAACAGTGAAAGCAGTGCCACCGCATCCGGGATGCTTCCAGGTATATTCGAAGGTCGATGTTCGTGATCTCATCCTAAAAATCCGCCAAGCTTCAAACAAGTGTTTATTCCATAGGCATTCGTACTCTCTGCATAATTTGTACGCAGAATTAGCACTGAGTTTCTCGATTATTAGGCTTGCACAAAGCAGAGACTTTTCTTTCCATCACATCCTTGTCTCTCTTTTTCAAACCTATGAACTTACCATCTGTGACGGTAATTCTGATACATCCGCCCACCATAGCTATTGAGATTACAACTTATAAACAGTCTACCCTTTGCATACACACACGCAATTCAAGGCAATCGTTAAATCACACCGTGTCTCCCCTGCTTATTTTGACATTTGAATTGAGTGTTTTTTACCTAGCTTCAAAGGGCCAATTACGCTGCAGTGTACCCTCTCACTAAAATTTCACACCGCACAAATCTATGAGGATTTCCACAAACTGTCTTTAGCTTACTAGCACCTCAGCCTAGTTAAAAGTGCATATTTGTCCATTTGAAGCTTGACTATAGGTCCTCCTGGTCATTACTAACCCATAATCCACAATAATCTCTAATTATAAGCTATGGAGACTCCTTTTGTTAGCGACACACAGTGGGGAAAGGTGGTTAGAATCAACATGTGTAATGCATCTTTGATACATAGGAGCCCATGGAAAGAGAAGTTTTTCAAAGAGTGGAATGCCTCTTTAATATGCAAAAGGGTCATCCCGAGGATAAGGAATTTTGTACCTTTACTTCCTGATGGTAGGAGAACCAAGGTAAGGGATTTAGAATTTAAGGTGATTGAGGCATCTATTTCAGCTACAACATGAATCCCTATCACAAGTGAGAAATGTTTTAAAGCCATGTATTTGAATGCAACCTATGCCAAATATTTCATTAAGCCTAAACATCAAGCCATGGATTGTCCAAAGGTACCAGGAATCAATTGATTGAGCGCTTTGAGATATTGAAGATCATCCATAGATATCGCTATAATACGTGAAGGGGACGCGAACACAACAGGTCAGCATTCACATATACAGCTTCTATCGTGCATTTTACTCGTAAAATTGAAATGAATATTCCTACAATTTGTTATGATCATAGGTAAGATGTTCCATGATTCAATCCAAGTTTAAGGCTGTGGATACTAGCATCTTTTACTCTGGATTGATTAGAATGCTATTCTCCGAGGAATTGGGTAAGAAAGAGATTTCATGGGAGCATTTGTTGTTGCTTCTCACTTTGGATATAGAATCCATCCTCAATCACAGAATGTGCAAGTCCTTTATCACCACCTCAGCAGCATAAAGTAGGACCGTTAAAAGGGTAGAGATCTTGTTCAAGTTTCATAGGTCAACAAGAAGGTCATTGAAGCTGAGGAGGAAGTTTGTCTTTCCCCACAGAGAGATTTTTTCACCTCCTCTCCACCAAGGTTATTAGAAGAGGTTCCTTCTTCTACCAAAGTTACATCCAAGAAAGGGAAGAAGTTACACTTCCCTTTCTCCCTATAACAGAAAATACCAAGGGAAGGAGACCTTTCACAAGATCATCAGCTCCTAAAGAGGTTGTTGAGGAAAAATCCAAACCATAAATCCCTGTACAAAAGAAGAAGGTAAAAGCATTGGAAAGCCCGTGGAGAGGAAAGAAGAAACCCTTGTGCAAAGAAGAAAGATAAAAGAAAGGTATCAAGAATTCTGGAGGCATGCATAAGGTGGATTCCTATGTAGGTGGATAGGAGACCCAGAAAATCTTGTTGATACTATGTATGTCACCATCTGAATTTCATTGCCTAGACACGATTTAATCAGCAAATTTAGGGAGCCGCTAGGAAAGAGGGCTCAGCTGAAAACATAAGCCATGTATGAAAGAGTGAAGATGAAAGAGCTCATGGAGGGATACAATTACACCCTTGACTTGGAAAGGTTTATAGCAAGAAGATTCTAAAATTTCTTCATAGCAACTCCAAAATATTTATAGGTAATCGTGGCCCTAATAGGAAGCTCAAGGAAGAGTTGCAATGTTAGGGTACTAACCAAGACATAGGTAGAACAATATATCCGGATGTAATAAAGGTCAATACATTTAAGGCCTTTCAATAAAATAGAATATGTGGATGGGCAGAAGATTCCATTATAATCTTTTCGCTTCTAGAAGGATCTTCCTCTAGAGATGCTTCTTTAGTAATAGGAGTCAAGGGGTATGAGAACCCTGCTCCTGGATGGATTATTGTAATAGAGCTCACTAACCCGGAGGTTGCCTCCAAGAGGCCCGTGAACATTGCTGTGATTCAAGTGCTATTTATGTTGTTATTCTTTTATCATTTCAAGCACGTGGTGAATGCTCGGAGTATATTGTTGTTACTTTTCCATTAGCATTTTATTTATGTTCTCCATACATTTTATATTTGGTATGGTTTACAAGTGAGAATGGCACTTTCCTCGTCAGAAAGTGGGTTAAATTTTTTTCAGGTAGAGACATATTCCAACTTCTTTAAGCCACGAGATCTCGCCAAGTATTGGCCTTCAAGAGGCCCGTGAACATTGCTTTTAGATTGGGTTTATGTTGTTATTCTTATATCATCGTTGTTAATGGTGAATGTGCCCTGACATATTTCATGAAGCTATTTTTCCATTACTTCAGTATTTTATTTTCTACTCGCGATGATAATTTTATATTTGTATATTACAAGTGGTATCAGCACTTTCCCATGCAGTGCGGGGTTAAATTCTTTTCGTAGAGACGATTCTGCCTTTAATGCACCGTGGGTTGAGAGATTCATAATGAAATACAAGTGGTAATTTAAGAGAATGTTGGCCAAATTTGTAACCCCATTGGTGCCCCTTCTATGGTAAATGATAAGACAACACTTGTTTATGGATCGACCTAGATTTCTTTAATCCCTCCATAGATAAACCTATCAGTCACTTGACCGCTATAGTGTCATCAAGAAAAACACTCACTCTAAAGACAATTTCTATTACATGGGTAATCAAGTAGTATGGCCAAGGGTATGGTCTATCCTCCTAGTTAGTGCCCCGAGATATTGGGTCAAATACTACTATTGTACCCTCAAGACGATATCGAGATTATAAAGTAATGTGGCAAACCCTTATCCAGAATACCCAACCCTTGGGGACAAATACAAACAAATTAAAACACAAGATCTATTCGCAACTATGTCTGCTACAAGTAAATAATACTCTTTATGGTTAAGCATTTACTTCCTCTTGTGCATTCTTCTATTCAGATGTAAAAGAAAACAAATAATAAAAGTCCGAATTTTTTTCAATTAATATTTCTATTCCATTGTATTTCATCTCTTCGCCTTCATCCATATCATCCATATCATTTTTTCAAATTTTTTACCTCGCCTCTTTTCAGTTTCCCATCATCATGGCCCATACCATAGCCAAGAATTGCTCGTCAACACGTTAAAATCAGCCTCATTGACTCCAACAAGAAGTGAAACAACTCAGCCCCAATGTTGTTGCCATCAATAACCATGTACCAATAGGTGAAACTGACCTCACCACCCAAATTTTGAATCAGTCTTTTCGGCACTTTGCATCAAACTTCATATCCCTATAGATAACCTTTCCTCTGACTCACCCCCACATACCGAAGGTGACCATTCTTATCATTCCCATAACTTGCGTAATCACTTTCAACGGGATCTACTTCCATTGTGTGTGGATGTGACCAAATTGATGGTTCGGACTTCAGTTGGGTAACCCAAATGGAAAATTACTTCTCTTTATACAAAGATACAAATGACTTGGCTAAACTCCAAAGATGGTGTTCTCCATCTAGATCAGAACGCTGGCAATTGTGGCAATGGTGCACCCTGGCTAAGGGTATATTGCTTGGACACAATTTGTGGCGAGCTTTATGAATGCTTTTGACACCGACAACCATTTGGGTTGTTTTACAAAAGTCAAAACAATTAGGAACAATGGAAGACTTTATAGATTCCTTTGAGCACCTCGATTTTAGAACAGAGGGTACAACCGATGCCTTTTTCCTAGAGTATTTTATCAGTGACCTCAAGGATAAGTTCAAACATAAAGTCCTCATGGTTCTGCCTCGAGTTGGATGGATTCTACCAAAGATAAAGAGCACAACAGTTGTACTAAAACCAAACACTCCTTTCATCCCTCTCCCCAAACTAGTAAATCCCACTACTCCCTCTCGCTTCCACTAAAGATCCAAAAATTGACCCAAAATGGATGAACGCCAACTCAAAGGCCTTTGTTATAACTGAGGAAAAATATTTCGGGCCACAAGTGTAAAGAACAAAATCTTTTTATGGCCATCTCCTCAGGAGATTTTGGAAGAAGATGAAGAAACTCCTTCATGTCTACAAATCACCTGAACGACTCCGAGACAACCCTCTTTCTGATCCTCCCAAAGTAGAACCAACCATTTCCAATGCTCTCATTGGCTTTCCACTCCCAAACCCTCGCTACACCTACATCAAGTATCGGAAGGTCATCATTCTCAAGTTGATAGTGGCAAGACCCATAATTTTATTCATCGCCACATTGCCCAAGAAACTTATTACTACATCCATGTCGTCCACTTCCAAATCATGATTGCCAATGGTGGTTCAATGAAATGTGAGGTGTTAGAAATGTGCGCCCAAATTGGTGACTACCACTAAAATCCCATATGTTTGCTATCAACATGGGAGGTTGTGACATCAGGTCAGTGCATCGTTAAGGACTTCGTCCCATTCTTATGATTTTAAAGGACGAACATGGCTCGAACAAGAGGTCCACCAATATAAGTTCCAAGGAATCACCGTGAGTTCACCTAAGATCATTAGTTCCCATCGCATGTGAAAAATTCATAAAAAGGGTCATTCGGGTGTTATTTCAACTCCATGCCATAAAAGCAACAGAGATACCTTCAGACCACAAGACCTCCAAGCCATCCTTTCTAAAATACCAATTGGTCTTTTTCCACGCCTCCCTCCTTCCCATGGTTTTCTGCGATTCCATCTCTTGTAATGTAGCCTTTCCTCCCAATATTTGCCTCAGATTGCCATCCCTTTTCCTATAAAAGTGAAATTGAGAAAATTGTCCAGAATCCTCTTAATGTAGGCTGCTTATCCGCTCTTTGTACGAGCTCCTATTCGCCTCCTATCATGGTCCAAGAAAGAAGGTTCTTGTGAATGTGTCCCGACTGCGGCTCCTCAACAAACTTACCATCAAAGACACACTCCCCATTCCTATCATTGATGACCTCCCGAATGAATTCAAGGAGTGGTGCCCAATTCTTCACAAAAATTGATCTTCGCTCAAGCTACCACCTGCATACGTATGAAAGAGGCAGACATAAGACTTCCTTTTAGAACTCATGAGGGCTTACTCATGAGTTTTGGTCATGCCCTTGGCTTGTGTAATGCCCTCCACCTTCCAAAGCCTCATGAATCATGCCTTCTGTCCCTTTCTCCATCATTCTGTCTTAGTCTTCTTTGATGATAACCTCATAAAAACCCGTACCATCTTGCTCTCATGTGGATCGAAGTTCTCTCATCTGCCTCTTCTCAAAGACCAACTCTTTCCCTCAAAACAATGGCAGCTGTGCTTTTGGTGCCTCAAGTAGAATAATTTGGGTCATCTGGTTGGCAAAGATGATGTCAGGGTGGATCCAAATGAAGTTATGTAAGATCTGCCTCTTACCCAAAGACTCTTAAGAGCTTGTGTGGGTTTCTAGGCTTAACACAGTATTATCGCAAGTTTTTTAAGAATTATGGAAGATTAAAAGACCTCTCACTGCTCTCCCAAAAAGAACTCTTTCACTTGGACTCTAATGCTACCAAGCTTTTCAAACCTTGAAGATGGCTATGTGCACCACTCCACTCCTCAGCTCTTACCGGGATTTCTAAAAGACCTTGTGTTAAATGTGACAAAGGGAAAAGAATTAGTGTTGTCCTTATGCAGAGGGTTGACCTTTGGCCTTTACCAAATAGCAACTATCCAAAGAAATCTCGCAAATCCATCTATGAAAGAAAATGTTGGCTATTCTCAAGATGTCATGGATCCAGGTGTCCTTATCTATTGGGGCACCCAAATTAAGATGTGTACCATCAAAGCCTCAAGTATTTTCTAGAACAACGATTTCCTGCAACAAAAAATGGTGACTAAACTCTTTGGATATGATTATGTGATCATTTATATGAAAGGAAAAGACATGTGGTTGTGGATTCACTTTTCCGAAAAATATGAAGATGAAGGATCCCTTTTTTCTCTTTTCATTCATTGTACCATTGTCTAAGTCAAGCTCGCTAAGAATGGCTATATAAAAGTTCAGAGGTTGATTCAACAATTAAAAATTCAATGCTCCAAATTTTCCTTAGGGTACTCTTGGTTCCATGAGGAACTTTGATACAAAGGTCATTTATTTAAGTAAACAATCAAATCTTAAATCCACTTATATTTCTAAGTTTCATGCTAATCTACAAATAGGCACCCGTTCACAAAAACCTATGATAAGGTCAAACATTCTCTTTTGGGATGGTATGAAACAGACATCCGTAATTTAGAAGTTGAATGTGAGGTAGGCCAATGCAACAAGGGAGAAACAATCAAATCGTCGAAAGCAATAATTACACCGCCATCAATTCCTACTATTTGAAGAATATCTCTGATTTTATTACTCATTACCGAAATCTGGAAATAAATTTGTCATAATGGTGGTTGTTGATCACCTTTCCAAGTACGCTTATTTATGTTCCTTCAACACCCATTTACAACATCCACTTTGGCTCAAATATTCATGGATCGTGTCTTCAAGCTTCATGAAATGCCAAATTCTATTGTCTCTAACAGAGAACCCACTTTCACCAGCAATTTTTGCAAGAATTGTTCAAGATAAAAGTCACACAATTGCATCTCAACACAAATTATCATCTCGACCGATGGCCAAACGAAGTTGTCAACACCGCGTTTGGTATTTGAGGTGTTTTTCCTGAAAAAAGAAAAATCAATTCAATGGTTACCCCGAAGGGCTTCATATCATATAGCTACACGCATGACTCCTTTTGAAGTGGTATATGGACATAAGCCACCTTCATTTCACTCATACTTACTAGGTGTCTCAAAGGTCCATGTGTTGACCCAACGCTTATAACTTGAGAGGCCATTCTCCATACCCCCAAAGAGAATTTGACTCATGGCATAGAATACCATGAAGCAACAAGAAGATCATGGTCACTCGAACGCCAATTTGCATAAGGGGATCGGGTGTTTCTTCTCGACTCAAGAACCTTACAAGAAAACTTACCTCAAGGCCGAACATTGTCAGAAACTGGCGCCAAATTTTTTTGGTCCTTATACCATGCTCAAACATGTGGGACAAGTCGCCTATCGGGCCATTCCTTTGCCCAACCATTCAAAGATACATCCTATTTTTCATGTTTCATGCTTAAAGAAGGTGATTGAGCTAAGTGCCAAATTCAAACCAATTCGCAGAGTTAGTCGGGCGAAGGATCCATTTTAAGGCCAACCGTATGCTTTTGGATAAGCTGCGGAGCATTCCTACATCAACCATCAAGGAAGTGCTAGTCCAAAGGAAAGATACAACTCCCGAGGACCACTTGGGAACCAACTACCATTCTCACAAGCAACAATTTCTCTATCTCAAGCCTCGAGGACAAGGTTGTTTTTAAGAGGGATGGCATGTTAGGGACCTAATCTCGCTAACCCCTCTTGTAGGTAGAACAATATATTCGATGTAATAAATTAGATACAAGGCCTTTCAATAAAATAGAATACATGGATGTAAGAAGACTCCATTAGAAGCTTCCGCTTCTAGAAGGATCTTCCTGACAACTTTTGTATAAATAGGGTATGAGAACCCCTGCTTGGATATTATTGTAATAGATCTCAGCTCAACTGGAGGCGTTTCCCTCAATGAGGCCTCCTCCGTGAACATTGATTTCAGATTCAAAGTGCTATTTTTGTTGTTATTCTTATATCATTTCAGTGTTAATGTGGTGAATGTTCTGGATATATTGTTGTTATTTTTCCATTACTAGCATTTTATTTATGTTCTGCATACATTTTATATCTAGTTTATTACATGCAACATTTTCAAGATGAAGTAGCTAAAAGAAACTCACAGGTATTGGTTGAAGTTGCTATTGAGAAAGAGACACCAATAGTTAAGGAAATCATAGCTCCACTAAAGAAGGTTGTCATTGCTAAAAGGAAGAAGTCTATTGTGCCAAATGAAGATCCTCCTTCTACAAGAAAGAGTGTGAGATTAAGTGTCAAGGTAACGAAATAGCTGGTGAAAGGTGAGCCCCATTTTTTAGGATGGTTCCTTTTTGTGAGGATGAACTGTTATTGAAATATTAACTTTTCCACCTATACAGGATTATAAGTGCTTATTGTTCACAGTTTTGGGTTTTTTGTAAAGAGCTAACTCCTTCAATAGTAAGAATGCAGACATTCCGTAGCGCTATGGCACTATGGAATGGTCTATTTTGGTGTTTCACTGATGTCATGCCTACAGTGCTTCCAAACCACCTAAAGATAATGGGGTTGATACTATTCAAAGTTGTTACTTTCTATGCATATGTTCAAGCTGGAGGTGATGCGTTTTGACGACGCTACCTAAATTTGCACAGAGACTCAAAGTGGTGCTACCGAAATTCGCTACCTAATATCTAGCAGAGACGAAATTTGCACAGAGATTCACAGTGGAGCTACCTAAATTCACTACCTAATATATTGCAGAGGCTAAAGTTTGCATAGGGGATAGGAATGTTTGGCGCTACATTTTCTACTTGTCCAGTTTTGAAGTACGCTACCCAGAATGCTACCCAAAGAAGCTACCAACAGACACCAGGGATCCAGGAGGGTCAAGCTAACAAATTTTTGGATAGTTGATGATGGAAAACATTGTAGAAACAGTAGCTGGCATCATGATGACAACCACATGCTCCTAAAGGACACATGGCAAACAAGGAGTTGCGCAACAAAGGGGAATCAAGACAGTTTGAAGATTGGTTGGATTGGTCACCAACATTTTCCTATTTTATAGCATAAGTTGTTAGTCAAGTTGTTAGATGAAATAAATTCTTAGAGATTTTCAAGGGAAGGAGGCCAGCTCATACTCCAACAGTTGCCTCCCTTTTTTTATAAATAGATAGATGAAATTATTTAGTAGGTTTGGATGGTTTAGAAAGGCTCCCTAATACTATAATATTTTGATGAAGATACTGTGAACTGGATATGTATTGGATTTAATACATTTTGGTTAATAGAAATCAACTTCTCTTTTATCTTATTTGCTTCTGATGCTAAATGTTCGTGCTTTGAATGATTCACACGAATGGTTGTGGTGATATTATGATGGATGTTTGATCATTATATTATCATGATGTTTATTTAGCTTCCTTAGTTTATGAACTCAAGAAGATCTCATGTTAAGAATCTTTCTTCCTTAGGATTTTTGTAGACCTGATGTTTATAGCAGCCCCTACATTCCTCTCATTGAATTCTTCCCTCTATTCATACTCACTCCCAATTACTGATTGAATTTAGCCAAGACCTTGATTGTTGGTGCATGCTAGCCCTGTTTTCTAAGTTGGAACATTATCATTTTGAGTCTTTTCCATTTGACCCTTTAAAACACTCTTAGATTCATATATAACCTGATGGGTACTGGGCTTTCCTTCCATGCAATATGAAGGTGATTCCTAGTGCTAATAGTATCCATTACGTTGAGTTCCCAGGGGAGAGGGAAAAGCGTTTTCTAAATCTACATCTTGATGAGTTGCTTGCCTTGTTGGAGAAGATGTGGTGTTTAACTTCTTGAAGGCTTTCACAAACTTGTTGCTAGAGGGGTTGAGTATTTTCAACCAGTTGAGGTACATGAGACGACTGTGTGTAAAATGAATCTTTATGATTTTTTTCATTCTTGTCGACTTTCTTATATTGGATAGAAGGTGCTTCAACAAAGGTTGTAGTGGTTGAAATGTCCTTCTGTTCACCTTTTGAATAGATTGTGAAGAAGTTGAATTTTGTAGTATGAGATACTACCTTGCGGCACTGTTTAGGTGGGACAGTATTTAGAACTACCTCTGGTATCCTATAGAGATGACCCCCCAAGGTAACAATGACACTACGGGTTTGAGACTCATAAATAACATGGTGCTTCCACATATATGGTTTCCCCAAGAGAACATCAAAAACATACAGCGAAGAAACATCACATAATACCTCATCCTTGAAGGGATGGATGTCGTATGACAATTGACACTACTAGCTGACACGAATATCTCGTCCCTGGCAAAGCCACCCGATGTTGTATGGTTACAGGTGTGGTGTTGTCGAAAATCCCAACTGTTTGATGACCTCTGCTAAGATGAGGTTCTTGTGGCTTCCAATATCAATAATAAAATGCAGTGGGGTCCCCTTCACCCACATTTGTGAATGAAAAAGGTGTTCCCCCTCTTCAGGATCCATTGGTTGTTCTGGTTGAATTGTTGCGGTCGCGACAATACCAGTGGGGTCTGCATCGATGATCTATCTTCTACCAGTGTTTTTTGAATCAAATTATGAATCAGGGTTCATCTCCTTATCTTTGATCTCGACCACTAATGATTGTTTTGAGATACATTCATCGGTGTTGTTCTAGGGGATTTTGTGAAAATTGCACCACTTTACAGTGTCCTTCTTCGTCTTTTCGTTACCCTTATTTTCCTGTGTCTTGGATCATTTTTATGAAGGCTGGTTGTTAGGGTCGTATTTAGCATACTTTGGTTGTTTCATATTTGCGGACCCGAACTCCCACTTGTTCTAGTGCTTAAATTTCTTCTCGATCTTAACAACATATCGATAATAAACACCCAATGATGAGAAGTCCAGAAAATCCATTTCAGTTTGGATGTATCTGTGTAGAGCCCCATGGTATTTCAAAATTAGATGTCACTCAAAATCTTGGATACCCAGCTTGGTGCTCAAAGTATGGAATTTTTGGTGAACTCTGACACTAATTGGCTCCTCTCTTTCCCTTGTGTGGTCCATCTCATGTACTGGTCATCATAGTTGCGAACAGGGTAATATTGTTCCTTGACCACATCCACACAAAAAATCCCAAGTGTGCTCAGCCCCATATATTCCAGACTCCTCTGTGGAAATTTTTTCCTAGTAAGTTTCCCACCAATGTTTGACATGGGTAAGATCCTTAAGGAGTATGAAGGTGATCTTTTTCCTGTCGGAGAAATTATGAACAGAGAAATAACCTTCTAGCAAATTTAACCATTTTTCTAGGGCACCCACATCTATTTGTCCTTCAAATATGGGAATATAAAAATTAACTTGTAGCTTGAAAGGTGAAGTGCCTCCAAAGTGGCCACTTGATGAATATGTGCATGTTGTTATCGGTAGGCATTGAAGGGTGTGGGAAAAATTCTCCATCATTTTGTTCCTATGTCGTGTGAGAGATTGCTCAAGAAACATATTAATAGAATCGTCTTCTCTGTTATTTTTATTTTCTTACTCCATGGAGGGTTTCTTGGGTGTGCGAGAGTGATTTTCCTCAAGAGAGACAAGTTCGAGACCCAACTTTCTATACTCAGACCTCATTGGGGACATGCACTAAAAAAAACAATCAAGAGCATCTTGCTCTGATACCATTGATCTGAATTATTTTCGACACGAAATGAGAGCAGAGATATAATAAAGAAATGTACAAAGATATATCAGATATAGAATAATATAACATAAATATATCAGAGATACAACCATAAACACAGAGATATAGTAATACACAATTTATATTAATGAGCAAAATGTACAAAACTATAGAAATACAGAGTGAAAGACTCGATAGAATGGTAGAAGCTTATCTCTGAGAAGAGATGTGATGGCTACTCACATTCATAAGAATATGATTGTTACAATGAGGCTATAAAGGATTTTTTATCATAAAGAAAATCCAAAACACTAACCCTAGAAGATGAAAAGGAAACAGTTTTGTGGACCTCGTTTTGGGTAGTTTGGTGTATCAACTTTTCTGGGGCGTAACTTTGGCATGCGATCTCTATTTGGGGTGCACAATAGGTCATTGGAAAGGCATAGTTGAGGATATTCATTTTGGGGTCTCAATTAGAGTGCTTTGATATCATTGAGGGGCTCGATAAAAAAAGAAAAAAACTTCATTTAGGCCTTTAAAATGGCCCCGCAAATTTAGGAACCGAAAAACTGCTAAAAATAGTAAGTTGTTAGAAAAGTGTTTTGAGCTAGTTGGAATAGGTGGGTGGCCACCAATATCCACCTGGATAAAATATTTACAATAAAAAATTCTTGATGATGTTGATAGAGGATTTATAAATTCAGTCTACCCACCAGATCCTTGAACCTTTGATCGAAGTCTCATACTGACTTCATTTGTACCTATTTAATCTCCTTCAGTTTTGTGATGTACTGGGACTTTGACTTTGGATTCTTGAACTCCTTCAATATCACTTGAATTATCTTAGCCAAAGTCCTAGCCTATCATGTAGGTGTGGCACTGTACAACTTCATGTGCCATACTAACGTGTGACCTCTAAATGTTGTTGCTAACTGTGCAATCTTCACAACCTCTTCCTAGACATTCTTTGTAGCCCAGATTGTCTCACAAACAAATGAATGTTGTTTTGGGTCCTCTGAACCAAATCTCTGAAAATCAGGTAGTCTAAGGGTGTTGTCTACCAATACCATGTTTCTTTGTGTATTCCCTCTTCTTAGTGATGCTAGTTGACTCTAATTCTGACTCTGGCTCTGCACACTACTTCTACTTCTCCTATTTCTAGTACTATGTCCTCCTTGGAAAAATCCAATTTATTTTGACAAGTCTTCAACTACTATTTTTTATTGTGGAGATGCACATGGTGTCATGGATTCAACATAGGACCCTGTCTAAGTAGGACTTAATGGTTCTTATATTACCAGAATACACTAGAACTCCTCTTATTCTCCTCCTATATATAGTATCTCCACGATTCAGACTATTGCACAAGGTTCTCTCTCCTCTGGATCACTATGCGACTCTCCTTTCTCAATGCCATGAGTTTTCCTCATGTACCTCCTTCCTCCACGCAATATTTAAAACTTGTATTATTTATCTGGTATCCCCTCTTCTTTCATCCTCAGTCCCTCCCTTCCTTTTTCATCACTTCATTTACTCTCTCGTTTTCTCATATTATCCTCTTGTCATCCACCGGTTCCTTTATGTGTGTGATGCCCTTTAGCAGTAAGATTGCATCGTCATTATGCACTTGTCACACAAAAACATAAAAAACATTATCAATGTACCTAATTATTTCATGAGCCTTCCATGCAGACCCTTGAAAAAGTCCCTTTCTGCAACACTGTATGATTTGGTACAATCTATGGAAAACTCTGTAATATATCCTCCTAGTATTCTATCCAACCAGAAATCAACTACACGAGTAGTTGGGTTACTTACATAATTGAATTTTCTTACCAACTCAATATTCCAATTCCCCAGTGCTACAGTTCTGTACCGCTCAGTATTCTCCACTAATATTTCTACCCAATCAATCAGAATAATTGAAAATTCGCCAAAGAAATTTCATGCAGTTTTGTATACGCATACCTTTGCATCCAGTGTTTTTCTCTCATCCAAGGATTTATGTTCTCTTGTCAAGAAAAATCTTGTTCCTTCCTTCCAACCATTATGATATCTCCTTTTCAGTCGGCCTCCAAAACATTACCTTAATCATAAATCTTAGGTCTCGGAAATAGAACCGTTTGTTGGTGTTGCGCATAGTTTGTAAGACCCTAGGTTCAAATTATCTATGACCAACAAAACTCACCATACATCGGCCCTTTTGGCATCACCTTCTTTTACATATGAATTCTCACCCGAAGTATCTATTGGGACTAAAAGAACCAGGTTTCTGCAGTAGTAAGGGAATGGGAGGTAACCATTATGTTAATTCTTCCTTATTAGTTTTGTGCATATAATTCTATCCTTATTTTGTATTAACTACTTAGTGATGTAGATTCATACTATCATTATATTCCAGATTACCACATAATCCATTACTATAACATTCATTATTCTTGTGCAATGATTAAACATAAGACAAATCTAATCTATTATGCATCCAGATAGATTTCATAAGCAATCACATAAAAGACATATAACACAAGATTTAACGTGGTTAACCCAAATCTGGCCTACATCCACAATGGATGGCTTCTTTATTAGGATTTTGTTAAGTGATTTAGGTTTTCACACTACCCTTACAAATATATATCATGGACATATTTCTATTCCACTACCCTAACCGCTCTACAATACAAGCCTCTCTTTCTCTACATCATCTCTTACATTTAGCCATTGATTTATCCCTTTTACAGACTAAAAAATAGACAATAACAAACCAAAACCCAACCATGTTCCGAGAGGAGCCAAAAAAAATAAGGAACCCCTATTCTGCCAACCCATTACCTATTTATACATTAAATCTAGGGCTTAAAACCCAACTTGGTTTCCTCTAAAATCCTATTACAATGCATGGAAACTCTAGTTCACTAGTTGTTTGACTACTTTCTTTTTCTTTTTCATCTACATGTTGCATTTTCACTCTGACTGTTTTTTCTTCCTACTTTTGTGCATCCTTTCATATTTATCCTATTGATATTTCATCCTTCCTTTTCACTCATTTTCTTCTCCTGCCTTATTCTCTTTTTCTTCTTTATTTGTTGCTTTATTCGTCTATCTTCTTTATTCTTCTCTCATTGTGCATTTTACTTCTAGATGTGCCTCAACTGCTCATTGTCCTCTTGGATGCGCCTCATTTGCGCACTCCCTAATCTTCCTTCTTCTCATGTGCACCTATGTTGTGCACTTCTTCTGTACTTAGGATTTTTCCCAAAATTTTATCCCAAAACTGCCTCTCCAACAACACCGTAGCACTGAAGCACAAGTTTCTCAAGGAGAGAGAGAATATCTCCTAAGATTATCTGACAACTTGAGATGATGATAGACTGATCAGTAATATCATATATAAGTAGGTTTGGCCATGGACCAAAATAAACAAACTTAGGTGAAGGTGGTTGCACATGTCCATAAAACATGGATCGAGAATCCATAAGTGGACATGGCCAATTGAGGGTTTAGTCATTCATCGACCCAAAGACATGGTCAACCAAAACAGTATGATCAGGTGAGGTTACAAAGGAATCGTAAGTTCCAACATATCACATTTTCCTCAATATTTAGAATATGTTTCTTTAATTAGGCAAGAATCCCCATAATGGAAGTAACCTGGGAGATTACTTACTACTCATTTTCATATACCTTAGGTGTAATAGTGAAAATGGAAGACCTATTGCCTTGTATTATTTCCTCATGGGACCATAAAATCCTTCTCATTTATTTTTTCTCTCAATAATCCATATTACCAATGGAAGAATCAAGAGACTTCTGAGAAGTAAAATACTGAAACCAACCGAGAGGGAAAGAATATACCAAAAAATACAAAGAGTCTTTTTAGTAAACAATACCATCCATAGGTAAACAAGGCCATATACCACAATTATCAATCCACTTAACAAGATTCATTGGATCAGATATAAAAAATTCAAACATCATCCTAGTGTTATAGAGGAGAGAAGGAACTGAACCATAGAGAACCTCAATACCAGAAAACATAGAATACAATACACATAGTGATTGTGAAAATTTAAACCTGCAAAACATATGTAGAGCTATAAATAAGTTTATATTCATTGAACTAACTATAATGTCACACAAAAAAGGATTTGTGGACAAATACTAGAGCCTTGCATTGAGGAGGAGGAGAATCCTATGTGCTCTCCTAGTCTCTCTAAAACACTTTTCCATTGTCCCACCTTCACCATAATTTAAAACCAAGGCCAATTCAATAACATAATTCCACACTAGTCTGAACATGTGGGAAGAGGGTACGAGTCTCATCAAGTTCTTGGACAACGTTGGGTAGTAGAGTTGTCCCATGAAACACATGTGTCTCATTAAACTGATGGTACTTTTCATTTGKTTATTGTAATTTATTAATGTATGTCTTGGTAAACTAATGATCCAACAACATGTCAYAATTTGTACCAACAATTTGTATCAACCAGTACAAATAACATGTCACCTCAATCTCATCAACCAAATCATATCTACTTACCAATACCAATCTCCAAGGCAACTCTCAACCATATGCACAATATCACCAAGATGTGCATCAATMAAGACTACTCACAAACATCAAAAAGATTTACCACAATCAAGATGTGCTTCTAAAAGTATACAAAGTCATATATGTCACATCATCTATAAACCATGTGCCAACAATACTACACAAATGTATGAAATGAGATTACCAACAAGTGCCTCTAACAATGTATCAAGCATGTACCAATCATGTATCAACAACAAATCAAACAATGCCTAAGCATGATACACCAACATCACCATACCATACACCTCATGCATGTGCCAACTCATCAACTATATGTTCCAACATGTATCTCAACCATATACCAAAGAAATGTGTCTCAAAAATATACCATATCACTCATGATATGTCTCAATCATGCCATACACCATAACATCATCAACATGTAGCCTTCAAAATGTGCATATAAAAATACATGTAACTCTATAACAGACCTGGTGTATGTGATCACATACCTGTAGACATTCCTCAACTTCAACAACAAGAGAATAACATCTTCATCAAACTTTACCTTAGTCTCATGGGACTAGTTTTTGGATTAGTCAACAACCATAAATTTAAACAAGCATATCTCCATACATGTAATGAAAAAAGGTATAAAACCTATATACAATATTATTCAATGTCTTTGCTTCAATTCCTCTAAGTTTCACTTCTTGGAACATTCCATAAATGGAGTTATAGAAAAAATGGCAGACCTTGCTTAATTCTGGCTTTTTCTAGAGAGTGAAATTGTAGACCATGCCACATGTGGAATATTTGATATTGGGATATGAAAATTGTACAGAACATACCATGGAATGTAATATATCCAATTCATTTGGTCTAACTGAATTTGGATCTTCTATGAAGTTGTTCTGACTATTTTACCCGAAACACCTGTTTAAAACTAGTTTCCAGACTTTCAAAAGCCCTATCTTCCATAGAGTGTATCTCCAAAAATACAATGACCCAGAAGTCGAAATTGCTACCATAGGTACTTGGTATGTCTTCTCAACATCCTATGATTTTTTCTATCTAAATCATACTATAAAAAAAATTATTGTGAAAATGGTGAGATGACTTGTAAATAACATACCTTAGAACACATCATTAAAAGACTTCATCCTCCCTTGGATTTTCGGCCATCTTTACTTCACCTTCCCTATGAAATTCACCTCGGCTCACCTTGGTTACCTCAGTCACTTATAGATATTAAATATGCTCAATAGGTGATAATATTATTCCCTTGCTCTCTTATTTATACTCTCCAAGTGCCTTCCTTTAGGGGTCATCTTCTAACTGTTTTACCCAACTTCCATCTTTTAGGGCTAACCCACTTTCAACTACTTAACCCACTTGCAACTACTATACCCATAATTAGTAAACTCACCACTTTGTGTTGCAACTAATACTTCAACAAATTTACCCATAATTAACTCCTAGTTGCAACCACTTTGACTAGAAATGTTTTTGTTACAACTAATTTACCCATAATTAATTTCTTGTTATAACCACTTTGACTAACAAACTTGTTGATAACTTTCTAGGATCTTCTAGAATAATTGACTTCTTGTTGACCTTCTAGGAGCTTCTAGAATATTCTTGAGGGTCCTCGAACTTCACAAAGCCACAACTCCTTAACTGTGAGGATTTATGTGATGTACCACATATCAATGGAAATAGAACAACATGTAGTATTCATCCAAAATATTCTCACCTACAAAAACACCGATCTTCATTTCTTAATTCCTCAAACAAGCTCGGCTTCCATAATCATATATTTTTTGTGTGAAAAGTTATTTCAGGTACTCATTGATACATCTGAAGTTATGCAAGTATGAGGAAACAAACAAGGGTTGAAATAAATCTCTAAGGGTTGACATAAATATCCAATATCACTCTCTAAGGGTTGACATCAACGAAAACCAACTATCCAAACCAATTATAAATTAATATAAACCAATTGTCTAATAATCTCCCCCTTTAGCATTGATCATGGTAACACCAACATTTACGGCAACACTTAGTCATGAAAATTCTCAAGCTCATCCTCCCCGTGATCATCAATCCTCATCAATGTCTCTGTCTCTCCCCCTTTGACATCAGTAGCAAAGGGTATCTCCCTTTGGG
>SNQJ01S0029475.1:63479-78976 GCA_010110895.2 Picea sitchensis | reverse complement strand
CATCGCTACATGCAGACAGACCATGAAGAAAGAGTGATTGGGGACTGAGCTTCCACAAGGTGGGTAAGGGAAAGGGGGATGAAAGGTTGGAAAGAGGGGCTAAGCTTAGGGGCTTAAGTCCTTGGGAATAATAATTTATTATTATTCCAAAGTGGTATGAAAGGTATGTTTTTATCCTAAGTCCTGGGAGAGGCAACACATGCAGCTCCAACATGTGCAAAAGGGTATGCATACTTCATGGAGTGCATGCAGCTTCATGGGTTACATGTGTCAGCCCATGCACATGCAATTTAACCCAAGAATTGAGCCGTGATGGGGGTTCATCCTCCATTCTTGCGTACGTTGGCTGAATAGTGTTACCTCTACGTATGATCTCTGCATGCATACCCTCACGTAGCTCTGAAACTAGAAAACCATGATGTTTTCCTGAGAAGCCGACACAACCTTTGTCGGAACTGTTGAGTTTGTGTTCAACCTTTGTGTGGATTCCTTGTGACGCACCCTAAAAACCAGTGGCAAACCCGTGGATTGAGTCATGTCACTTGTGTGTCCTATGAGCCCAGTCTATCCACTCTTACAGAGTCGAGTCCATACCTGAATTATCTTTGGGTTATTGTCTTTTGTGTTTCCTGAGTGGAATTGACCAGTTGTTTTTGTTGTTATCCTCACCTTGCAGGAATTGGGTTGAAACTGGTTGAAGAAGCGGGTTGTCAGGCCCATGGTAGAAGAGGCAGGTTATCAGGTATGTGAGAATCTCTCTTCAGGTGAGAGAGTCTATTGGGAAGTGGTTTTCTCCTAGAGAGAGTCCAGCATCAGCTACAAAGCTCTGAGAATTCTTGATCCGGCTTGTTGCCAAGACCTACAGTGGGAGGTGAAGCACCAATGGACTGTGCTTGTGAAGGTTTATACTCTCGGGTGGAACAGGCATGTGGGGAATGAGAACCCATGAGTAGTGGGCATAAGAAGGCTCCTGGAGAGAATCCTTCTGGTTGCTCTATGAATTTTTCCTGTAACCTCAGCCTAGTCTAGGATTCCCTTGCCTTGGGTGGAGATTAGTCTCATCTCGGGGGTGACCCATTGCTGAGCGTGATGAGCAACATGGTCTAAGGATAGGAGGTTCGTGGAAGGTCTGTACGTAGTTGGTGGAGTTACTATAGTTTCAAAGATAAGTATCATTATGTGTTTAATTTCAATTAAAATGCATGTCTGTGATGCTTGCAATATTATCATGTATTCTGTTGCAATTATGAATGACTGTTAATTCCATTATTTTTGTATGTTAGCAGTAATCATGTGATTACTCTGTATTGTTTAGTTAAATGTGTTAATTTTATTTAATGCATGTTATATATAAGTATGATAATGTTTCTGCATAGTAGTGTTGCCTGGCAGTGGGGTTGATGGTCAGGGACATTACAATAAAAAATTGTCTCTTCATACTCTTCATCTTTTGAATATGTCTAACATGATGCGCATCTTTCTTCTTGTTCTGTACCTGCATATTATTTGGTATTCTTTGAATCTATGATGGGAGAAAAATAGATATCATGTAGCTTATCCCAAATTTCTTTAGATGATGAACACTTTCCAACCTTTTCTCTTATCGGATAAGGTAATCCTTCCCGAATGAAATCCATTGCTATTTTCTTATTCTTCTTCAATTCCTTCTTGGATGCATTCTTTTATTTCTTTGTAGCATTGTATCATGTCACAACTGAATACCAAATATCATATCCATGTTCCTTTAAAAAAAAAAATTTCCTTATGCTCCACATCTCATACTCTAGACCATTATGACCATTAAAAAATGGTACTTCGTTATCATTATATTCCATGATCTCCTTCCAGTGTTTAAAATGTCTCCTAAAGGAACATGCTCTCATACCAATTGTTGGATTGTCTCTCAAATAATTAAATTCAATGAAGCACCAACTTCCAATTCTCTAGCTCCAACCATAAGGAGAATCCAACCCATTAGTTTCTCAGGATCCAACCTGAAGGAAGCTCCAACTCCCTAATTCTCCAACTCCAACTAGAAGGAGGCTACAACCCCCTTTCCTTGCCCCATCATGTTGCCCTGAAATATAAATTAAAAATGTAGAAAATATGTCACTAACATTGAATCAACCACTTTCACTGTCACTCTATCACTATCAACATGTACTAAAAATATGTCACAATCTGTACCAACAACCTGTCACAACCTATACAAATAGCTTGTCACCTCAATTTCATCAACCAAATCAAATATACTCACCAAGATCAATCACCAATACAACTCTCTACCATATGCATGATATCACTAAGATGTGCATCAACCAAGACTACTCACAAACATCAACAAAATGTACCAAAATCAATATGTACTTTTAAAAGTATACCAAGTCATATATGTCACATCATCCATAAACCATTTGGCAACAATACTACACAAATGTCTCCAACGAGATTACCAACAAGTGCCTATAACAATGTACCAAGCATGTACCAATCATGTAGAAAAAACAAATCAAACTATGCCTAATCATGATACACCAACATCACCATGCCATACACCTCATGTGCCAACTCATCAACTACTTGTTCCAACATGTATCTCAACCATATACCAAAAAAATGTGTCTCAAAAATATACCATATCACTCGTGATATGTCTCAATCATGCTATACACCATAACATCATAAACATGTAACCTTCAAAATATCCATACAAACATACCTATAACTATGTAACAGACTTGTTGTATGTGGTCACATACCTGTAGACCTTCCTCAACTTCAGCAACAAGAGAATAGCATCTTCATCAAACTTTACCTTAGTCTCATGAGACTAGTTTTTGGATTAGTCAACAACCCTAAATTTCAGCAAGCAAGTCTCCATAACTGTAATGAACAAACGTCTGAAAACTGTACAAAATATTACTCAATGACTTGTCTAGAATTCCTCCAAGTTTCACTGCTTGGAACATCCCAGAAATGGAGTTATAGAAAAAATGGCAGACCTTACTATTTCGGCTTATTCTAGAGAGTGAACTTGTAGAGAATTCCACACGTGGAATATTTGATATGTGGATTTCAAACTTGTACATAAAATACTAAGTCATGTACGCTATCCAATGCATTTTATCTCATGGAAATTGGATCTTCTATGAAGACATTATGACTGTTTTACCCAGAACACCTGTTTAAAACTAGTTTCCGGATTAGTCAAAAGCCCTATCTTCCACAGAGTGTATCTCCCAAAATACAATGACCTGGAAGATGAAATTTCTACCATAGGTACCTTGATATGTCTTCCCAATGGCCTCTTAGTTTCTCTATCTGAACCATTCTAGAAAACGTTATTGCAAAAATGGTGAGATGACTTGTAAGTAACATACCTTAGAACACATCATTAAAATACTTCATCCTCCTTTGGATTTTCGGCCTTCTTTACTCCTTACCTCTGAAATTCACCTCAGATCTCCTTAGTTACCTGAGTTAAGTATAGATAATCAATATGATTAATAGATGCTAATATGATTCTCTTTCTCTCTTATTTATACTCTCCAAGTGCCTTCCTTTAGGAGTTATCTTCTAATTATTTTATCCATCTTCCATCTTTCAGGGCTAACCCACTTTTAACTACTTTACCCACTTGCAACTACTTTACCCATAATTAGTAAACTCACCACTTCTTGTTGCAACAAATTTATTTTTAATTATTACTTCAACAACTTTACCCATAATTAACTCCTATTTGCAACCACTTTGACTAGTCAACCTTCTTATTACAACTACTTTACCTGTAATTAATTTCTTGTTGTAACCACTTTGACTAGAAAACTTTTTTTACAACTACTTTACCCGTAATTAATTTCTTCTTATAACCACTTTGACTAACAAAATTCTTGATGACTTTCTAGGAGCTTCTGGAATAATTGACTTCTAGTTGACCTTCTAGGGGCTTCTAGAATATTCTTGAGGGTCCTCCAACTTCACAAAGACATAACTCCTTAACCGTGAGGATTTATGTGACGTACCACATATCCCCAGAAAGAGAACGACATGTACTATCCATCCAAAATAGTCTCACCGGAAAAAACATTGATCTTCTTGTGTTAATTCCACAAACAAACTCGGGTTCCATAATCATACCTTTGGGCTACTGGACTTCTCCAAGGGTTGACATCAATGACAACCAAATATCCAAACCAACTGTCCATCAATATAAAACAACTATCCAATACCATTAAACCTTAGAACCCCAATTTTTAACTTTGTGGATTCATTTGCAAGTGTGTCAGCTTCATAATTTTTCTCCCTTAGGACACATACGAAATTTATTTTGTGAAACCTTGATGCCTCTTGTGAAATCCTAGCTAAAATTGATGTTATTTTTTGGTTGGAAGAGTGAGAATTTTTGTGCATTGATTGTATGAGTACATTAGAGTCTTCCACCACTATGATAGATGTTATATAATTATCTAGTGCTAGTCTTAGACCTTGTATCAATGCATAGGACTCTTCTTGATAATTAGTATAAATTCCAAGACCCCAAGCATATGATAATTCTATATTTCCTCTAGGATCATAGAGTATCCTCCCCACACTTTCCATCCTTGGATTCCCTTTTGATGCACTATCAAATAATAGAATTTAAGACTGTTATGATGACTTCCATTGCTGGAAATATACTAAACTCAGTTGAATCTTCCAATATGATTTGGAAACATTCCTACCTTTACTTGGATATGTTGGAAAGTTGGTTTGGACAGTTGGTTGTCATTGATGTCAACACTTAGATATTAATATCAACCCTTGGATATTGATGTCAACCCTTGGAGAAGTTCAGAAGCCCTAGAGATGTGCAAGAGATCGTTGGACAGTTGGTTTTCATTTGTATGATTGAGATTGATGGTGAGTTAGTTTTCATTGATGTCAATTGATGTCAAAAGTTGTGTTGGATGCACTTTAAGAAGTCCGGTAGAGAATTCTGGTAGCCCTAAAGGTATGGTCATGGATCCGACAGTTGATCGAGGAATAAATACATGTAGTTCAGTTTATTGTCAAGAAAGATTATCATAGATGGATAGTACATGTCATGTTGTTTCTAGTGATATATGGTATGCCACATAGTTCCTCACGGTTGAGGAGATATGGATTTGTGAAGTTGGAGGACCCTCAAATAATCATCTAGAAGTTCCTAGAAGGTCAACAAAGAAGTCAATTATTCTAGAAGTCCCTAGAAGGTAAAAAATAAGTTTGTCTAATCAAGGTGGTTACAACAAGAAACTAATTATGGGACTAATCCAAAACTAGTCCCATGAGACTGAGGTAAAGGTTGATGAAGATGTTATTCTCTTGTTGCTGAAGTTGAGGAAGGTCTGTAGGTCTATGATCATATACACCAAGTCAACTATAGGAATAGAGGTATGTTTATATTCTTAGTTTGAAGTTTCATCTTGGTGATCTTGTGGAGCATGCTTGAGGCATGTCTTGGTGAGTCTTTGGTATATGTCTTGTGGTACATATTGGATGTATTGTACATGTTGTTTGAGGCAGATTTGTTGAGGCACATTGATGGTGCATTTCTAGGCTACATTGGTATATCTTTTGATGCATTGTTTGGCACATTCTTTAGGTGCATGTTGGACATTTGGTTGGTTGTATATAAGTGATGTTTTGGCACATAGTTTGATTTGAAGAGCACATGGTTCATGGTTTATGGATGATTTGGCATACATATCTTGATTCATTGGTAAAATATGTTTAAATTTTGGCATGATCGTTTAACCATAGACAATGTCACATCATTTTCACCCAACCATAGGCATTTACATATGCCACCCCCGATTGCACTAGCCTTTACTTAGAATAATTCTGGCAAGCCTACTCTAGAACTAATAGATAAACCCTAGCTGCTAATTGTAGCAACAACTCAAGACAAGTAGAGCACTCCTTCTCCAAGGGTAGCGCACAAGTGAGAGAGTCTCCATATTCATAGAACAAGTACCATACACAACTGCAATATCTACAGCTGCACTAATCTATCAAACTTGCACCATACTTAGCTAGAATATCACCAAGAGTATCACCAAGAATTTCACCAAGAGAATCACCAAAAGAGTCACCAAGAATATCGCTTGATAGAGCTAGAGAGAGACCAATACCAAGATATGACCATATGCCTTTATTCCTCCTTGCAGTTGTAGTTGCAACTACAATTGTAGCTATCCACAAGAATTGCACTATGACTGGGTATGCAAATGAGCTAAAATGTCCTCTATTTATATTAATATGTCTAGTGACTTTTCTGGCTGGGCTGACCTGACTTTCTGGTAATTATGTTTTTTGTTTAACGTTTTCCTGTGGAGATGAATTCTCTTTCTAGATCCTTTTATTACTTTAATGTTATTCTCTTGAGGTCGACTTCTCTTCTAGGGTTTCCACAAATCTGTTTAATGGTTCACTTGTTTCCAAAATATTCTTTTCATCTAATAAAGGTCATCTATGAGGGAAATATCCTCCCATATCTACCAAAACATCAACACTCCCTCTTATATAGGGAGGCATATTTCACAATGTCTTCATCTAGTAGTCAATTGACTACTCTGAAATAAGATGGTAGCACAAAGCTGACAGAATTCCATTAGTAGCTCAAATCATCTATCACAGTCTCACCATATTCTTTGCAATCCGTACTTTTAAACTACTTTCAATGTAGTAGTATTATCATGAAATCAGTAGTAGTGCATCTCTACTATGGAAATCAACTAGTAGTGCACATCTACTATAATTCCATATAGTAGAACATGACTATGTCGATCCATAGTAGTACATAACTACTATTAGGTGGTGCACAACCACTTCAAGTAGCACAAAACTTCTATCCATAGAAACAATGTATCTCTCTTGCAATCAAACCACCATGCAATACAACAATATCTATTATTATGCAACAATTAGCTAGTGGCACACAACCACCACAATATGCCCTCAGCCATAATCATAGTCTTCCACCTCCATGACTATGCAACAATAATCTAGTAGCAAAAAACTACTAAAATATTCCCTCAACCATAGTCAGGATCTATATGACTATGCAACAATCATCTAGTAGCACACAACTACTACAATATGCCCTCATCCATAACCATACCTATGATTATGCAACAATCAACTAGTAACACACAATTACTACAATATGCCATCATCCATAATCATAATCAATATCTCTATAACTATGCAACAATTAGTTGGTAGCACGCAACTACTACAATATGCCCTCAGCCATAGTTATAGTCTCAGTGAATGTCATGAAGCTACTCCCATAGTCCTCACAACTATGCATGTGATGTTTCTTCTCTCATCAGTTCGGATAGTACATCACCCCGTTAGTCGTAAGACTGATCCAGGGAACCCTTGGCCAGAGGGATTAGCCCTCATGAGAAGAAAAAAACACACCTCACTCTCAACGAGAGTGGACATTTTTCACCTCGATTGTTCTCATTCCTAGTCAAATGAGCATGACTAATAGGAAAAAGACTACGCCTGGTCCATTTACCACTAGCCAAATCAGCATGTCTAATCCTGTGAGTGAATTTTTAATTTTCCCTTGGTCAAATCAGCATGACCAATCTAGGAGACAGTTTGTCTGATGCTACTCATCTGTGGATATGTATTGGAGATTCACAACTCCCTTCTACATTGTGTCTCGACTAAAGTCCTAGAAGAAACTTTCAAATCCATGTTGCTTCACAACTTGCAATACTGGATGTTATATACTCTGCTTCTGTTGTACTAAGTGCCATTGTCGTCTACTTCCTTCTCAACCATGAGATCACACTGATCCCAAACTAAAGAAGCAACCAAAAGTAATATACCGATCCACTGCACTCCCTACCTAGTCAGAGTTTATATAATCCCGTAGCTTCACATATCTATCCGATGCATATCCCAATCCATATCTGCTCATACCACATAGGTATCTCAACAAATGTTTTGTTTTCAATTGATTTGCATGTCTCGAAATCAAGGTAAATGGTTCACATCCTAGTCCTTTTGACTAGATTCCTTCACAGAAATAAGGGAATCCTCCCAGGAGCTCTCATATTTCCTCAAAGTCTCTGAAGTTTTTTATCTAACCTCTTGTCTATCAGTCTTGGAGGACGTCTCTAGCATCTAAATCTAAATCTGAATCTGAAGAGGAATACTTTATGAATGAAAGTCTCTAAGAAACTAACTCTCTCTGAGATTATGCTCACTCTGAGTCTACATGTTCCCTATGAATCTTGAATCCCTCTGAAGCTATATAATCTTTGGAGTCATATGCTCCCTCTACATGTGATGACCTCCTCTTCTTCTTCATTACATGGACGTGCACAACTCTATGTCTAGATAATCTGCTTCATGTTTCCTCCTTCAAATGTCATTATATCTCCCTCTCAAAGTTATTACCTGTGACCTACCCAAAACAAGAAACAAGAACAACAATATCTTCATGGTAACCTCCATGGAATTTACAAGCTAACTTGCCTGGAACAAGGTCAACCAAGAACATCTTCTGGAGGAGATCATTTTATCTTGTAAACAAGTGCATTATTAATATGAGCATTTACTTAATGGTAGTCATATCCACAATAATCAAGTGTTTACTAAACTAGAAATAACAATATCAATAATAGAATTCTAAATATTTCTATTCTAGTTACAACACTTACTTAAATTGAAACAATATAAAGAAATGTCAAACTTGATATCAAAACCTAGAGTTTAGTTGTTGTTGTCCCACTTGGTTGTCTTCTATGGTTTCCCAATCTTGTGCTTAGATAAAATATCCCTTCTCCTATAAACACCCTCAAGATAGTGATATAGTTTAAACATATACAAGTACATACCTCCAACAAACCGCGGTAGTCAGTGGCACTTTCCGACAAGAGCGGTAAGCAACGACGAAACCTTAAATTTCAAAGTGATCCAACTTTCAATCTAAAGGGTACTGTAATTGGTGCTGCAATTGGCACTGGAACTAACACTACAACTGGTCTGAAGGAACTTACACAAAGAAACAAGAATGAAGGAACTAACATGAAGGAACTGGCATGAAGGAACTAGCATGAAGGAAATGGCATTATAACTGAGTATCTTCCTTCCAGCAGCCAAACTGTTCTGAAGGTAACCAACTCTGATCCCATGTTGAAATTTTGGTATGCTCTTTTAACCATAAACAATGTCAAATCATTCTCACCCAACCATAGGAATTTACATATGCCATACCTGAGCACACTAACCTTTACTTAGAATAATTCTGGCAATCCTACTCCAGAATCAACAGATAAACCCTAGCTGCTAACTACATCAACAACTCAAGACAAGTAGAGTTCTCCTTCTCAAAGGGTAGCACACAAGATATAGAGAGTCTACATATCCACAAAACAAGTACCATATAAAACTGTAGCAACTGCAAATGCACTACTCTCTCAAACTTGCTCCATACTTAGCAAGAATATCACCAAGAGTATCACCAATAATGTCACCAAGATAATCACCAAAAGAATCACCAAGAATATCACTTGATGGTGTTAGAGAGAGACCAAGACCAAGATATGACCATATGCCCTTATTCCTCCTTACAACTATAGTTGCAGCTGCAACTATAGTTCTCCACAAGACTTGCGCTCTAACTCGTTATGCAAATGAGATAAAACTTCCTCTATTTATATTAATATGTCCAGTGACTTTTATGGTTGGGTTGACCTAACTTTCTTGTAACTATATTTTTTGTTTATCTTTTTCCTGTGGATCCAACTTCTCTTTTTGGATCCTTTTATTACTTTAATGTTATTCTCTTGATGCCAACTTCTCTTCTAGGGTTTCCACACATCTATTTTATGGTTCACTTGCTTTCATAATATTCTCCGCATATAAGAAAGGTCATCTAGGAAGGAAAGATCCTCCTGCAACTAACAAAACATCAACAAAAAAACATCTTGGTGATTTTGGTATATGATCTAGAAGCACATCTTGGTGATGGTTAGTTTTTTTGGTTGATTCACATATTTGTGATATTGTGCATATGATTGAGAGTTTTTCTTGATGATTGATCTATGTGAGTAGATCCAGTTCGGTTGATGAGGTTGAGAGTGACAGGTTGACAATGATAGTGATGGTATATCAGTCCAGTGACAGAGACAGTGATGGGTTTATGTGGTAGTGACAAGTTGGTCTACATTTATATTTCAGGGCGGTAGGACGGGGAAAGGAAAGGAGGTTGCAGCCTCCTTCTAGCTGGTGCCAAAGAATCAGGGAGTTGGAGATTCCTTCAGGCTGGAGACTGTAAACTAGGGGGTTGGATTCGCCTTCCAACTATAGCTGGTAAATCAAGGAGTTGGAGCTTCCTTCAGGTTGGAGCCTGAGAATTAGGGGGTTGGATCCTCCTTCCAAATGGAGCTAGAAAATTGGGAAGTTGGTACTTCCTATTAATGTATTTCTTCTGACATATAAGAAAAAAATTATGTGTTTTTCTCCCACATTGGGTTTCCACATAAATATTGGTGTACCATGTATTTGTGAGTATTTTATCATGCACTGTTGATTTATGTTGTTTATGATATACTAAACATTGATGATAAATTGTTGAATGGTAACTAATCAAGTTAATGTTTATATTCTCTAATTATACATTTTTATTGAAATTGGTTAAAAGTGATAAATGTGCTCATATTGATTCACCCCCCCTTAGTATTCCAATGAATGGTATCAGATCAGGTTCTTCAAGAAAACATTTTAACCACTGGAAGGAAGATCATGGATTACACCAAGAATGGAGCACCAATGTTTAATGGTTAGAATGGTCTGGAATATTAGATATGGAGAATAAGAACATAAGTATTTTTATAGACATAGGGATATGATGTATGGAAATCAGTTGTTACAGGATACACCTCTACAAAGAAAATGAAGACTACAACCAAGAAGGAATTGAAAAGAAACAACAAAATAGAAATGGATTCCATTTGGGAAGGATTATGTGATCCGGTAAGAGAAAAGGTTGGAAAATGTTCATCGACTAAATAAATTTGGGATAAGTTACATAATCTCTACTTTGAGGAATCTCCCATCACAAATCTAGAGAATGGTAAAGATTATGCAAGAGAATAGAAAGAAGAAAGAAGCTCATCATGTCAGACATATTCAAAAGAAGAAGATTGTGAAGAAGACATAGTAGACCTTGAAGCCAAGTTGATCAGTTCTTTAGACGAATTGACAAAATAAAGGAAGAAGATCAAGTCTCTTGAGGAAAAATTAGTCAAGAATAATTCTCAAAAAGGTTCAGAAGAATCCCAACAGGTCATCGTGAAACTAAAATCTTAGCCAAAAGAAGCCAAAAATATTGAAGAAACATACAAAAGTCAGATGGAAGAGAAGCAATGTTTGGAAGTTGAAATAGCATCACTAAGAAATGAAGCAATGAAAGAGAAGCAATGCTTGGAAATCGAAAGAAAAAAAGTAGAAAAGAGAGAATATTTTGACAGATCATCTTAAGGGAATAATCAACGACTTAAATCATATTGAAATAGAATTTGGCCAAGAAGAGAGAAGACTTGAAAAATAAATCAGCTCCTTGAAGATCCAACTTGAAGAAGAAAAGAGAACGGAAGAAGTCATGAAGATTCAAATGATGAAGAAAGAAGAAGAGGTTGAGAAGCTTGAAGAAGAAGTTGTCACATTGAAAGTTAAAATCGTCAAGGTCAACAAGAACGTTGAAGAGACAGAGACATCCACATCATCAGTAGAGAATGTTTAAGAGAAGCACTCCAGGTTGCCAGAAAAGAAGAATGAGGAAAAGAGTAAGATTTATGTAGAATCACTCAAAGAAAGGAATCATGGTCAGCCATAATCAAAGAAAAATGATGGAGATACATCTTCAAGAAGACCCTCCACATTCAAGCCTCAAAGAATCTTCAATCATGATCATGATCAGACAAGGAATGAATTTAGAAGGACTACAACGCAAAGAAGATCATTCACTCCCAGGTATGTAAATTTAATTTACGGTCATTGTTTTTATTGTACTAACTTTGGACATAAAGTTGCAGATTGAAGGGCTTATGGAAGAAATGTTCAAGCAAAAAATGCTTATGTGTCCCCACATAACATTGAATGTTACAACTGCCACAATTATGGACATATAGCTTTTGATTGTAGAAGCATGATGGATACTTCTATGAAAAGGAACATTTATATGAGATATAAGAAGGTTTGGAAAAGAAAACAAGAACAAGTCCTAGAGATCGCAAGATTTGTAGTAGTGCGAGAAAGAAAAGAAGAGAAAGTGAATAAAGAACAGGCCCAAGAGATTGTACTTTCAGGAATTTTAGTGCAAGATCAATCCACAAGTACAAAGAAAGAATTCATATTTCAAAAAGATGATGAGTCTACAGATGGAGAGGAAGATTAGTCCTCACCAGGGTAGATTCTTCCATTGTTTTGAGCCATTCAACTTGGAAACTCCCAGTAAATGTGAATATTGAACAGGGAGAGTCAGAGAAGTATCTACTACAGATCAGAGAACCATATTTTGAGTAGGTTGAATTATTTGTAGAGACAGATCTAGATCAATCAGATAACAGAAGTACATAATGACATATTGATCAGTTGAGAAGTAGTGTTCCCACACAAATATTAGTTGGAAGTTACATAGGAAGAAGTTTATGATTTTATTTCACGTATTTATTCAAGAAGGGATATCCTTAGTACATTTTTTTCTAGGCATGCAGAGTTTGTGGACACATTTGATTTAGTTTAAATATGGGTTGGCATAGATGATGATCATTTGCATCCATGATAGTACAGTGATAGATGGATCAACATTGTGGATAGTTGAGCAGAAAAGGTATGGTCAATATGTTACATATCAACATAGATGGATACTTAGAAGGTACATAAAATATTGGTCGGAGAAGATGCATAGTAATGTATCTACAATCAGTGGAATCAGTTGGAATCAGTTGGTCACAGAAAGGCAAGTAGTAAGAGGAACAACAGAACAGGGAAATAGAAATCATTAGCAGAAGCTATATAATCAGAGGGACATTGTTGAATAGTATGGTCATTGATATCTAAAAAATGGACATAAAGGGCCATGAAGATTTGAAGTTAAGAAATCTTGAATGCTTTTTTATATGTTAGAGAATTACGAGAGGAATCACCAATGGATAATTAGCAAGCACTAGAAGAGAGGAAAGGAAACATATATAGGTATTCCTACATTGATCTACATGACATCTTACATAAAATTTAAGGGAAGGGAAATCATCAGAGAAAGAGGTCCAGAAAGGAAGAATTAGTAGCATACAGACAGGGGGATACATACTAATAGGGGAAGTTATCCTATTTCCCGTGATCTCAAAGGGAGAGAAAGAGAAAGATTAAAAAATTAAGAGTCAAGCGTATGAACTCAGAGAATGATTCTTCAAAGAAGGTATAATTTCAGGGGAAGTCACATAAGGAGAGAAACATGTGAAAAGAAAGAAAATTACATGGAGAGAGAGAGATAGAGAGAACATATGCATGAAGACAGGGAGAGCAACCCTAAGGAGAGAGACCCTTTTCCATTGATGTCAAAGGGGGAGAGTGAGAAACATTGATGAGTAACAATGGTCATAGAAGCAACATGAGTGTTGGAGCATCAATGTTTCCATCAATGGGTGTGTTGCCATCAATGCCAAAGGGGGAGATTGTTGGACAGTTGGTTTTCATTGATTTCAACTCTTAGATATTGATGTCAACCCTTGGAGACGTTYGRAAGCCCCGAAGATGGGGACGCGGTCGTTGGACAGTTGGTTGTCATTTGTATGATTGAGATTTATGGTGAGTTAGTTGTCATTGATGTTAGTTGATGTCAATAGTTGTGTTGGATGCACTTGAAGAAGTCTGATAGCAAATCCAAGTAGCCCTGAAGGTATGGTCATGAAACCCACAATTGATCAAAGAATAAATACATGTAGGTCAATATATTTGCAAGCAATACTATCATAGATGGATAGTACATGTCATGCCATTTCCAGTTATATATAGTACGCCATGTAGTTCTTCACGGTCGAGGAGATATGGCTTTGTGAAGTTGGAGGACCCTGAAAGAATCATCTAGAAGTTCCTAGAAGGTCAACAAAGAAGTCAATTATTCTAGAAGTCCCTAGAAGGTCAAAAAGAAGTTTGTCTAGTCAAGGTGGTTACAACAAGAAACTAATTATGGGTAAAGTGGTTGCAACATGAAATTAATTAAGGGTAAAGTTGTTGCGACAAGAAATTAACTATGGGTAAAGTGTTGTAACAAAAATTTTGCTAGTCAAAGTGGTTGCACCAAGAAATTAATTATGGGCAAAGTAGTTGTAACAAAACGTTTCCTAGTAAAAGTGGTTGCAACAAGAAATTAATTATGGGTAAAGTAGTTGCAACAAAATGTTTGCTAGTCAAAGTTGTTGTAGGAAGAAATTAATTATGGGTAAAGTAGTTGTAACAAATAAATTATGAGTTTACCAATTATGGGTAAAGTAGTTGCAACAAGAATGTGGATTGGCCCTAGAATAAGGAAAAGGGGTAAAACAGTTACAAGGTAGCCCCTAAAGGAAGTCACTTGGGAAGTATAAATAAGACTTCTAGAGACTCTCATCAGAACCTATTGAGTATATTGAATATATATAAGTGACTAAGGTAACCAAGGAGATCTGAGGTGAATTTCAGAGGGAAGGTGAAGTAAAGAAGTTCAAAAATGCAAGGGAGGATGAAATCTTTTGATGATGTGTTCTAAGGTATGTTATTTACATGTAATCTTACCATTTTCTCTATAACTTGTTTTCTATAATGGTTCATATAGAAAAAAATGGAGGATATTTAGAAGACATATCAAGGTACCCTTTGTAGAAATTTCATCTTCTGGGTTATTGTACTTTTTGAGATACACTATGTGGAAGATAGGGCTTTTGACTAGTCCTGAAACTAGTTTTAAACAAGTGTTCCGAGTAAAATAGTCATAACTTCTTCATAGAGGCTACAAATGATGTGAGACCAATTGAAATGGAAATATTACAGGCCATAGTTTGTTGTGTGAGTGTTAGAATAACATATCAAATATTGAGCACGAGGCATGTCGTACAAGTTAGCTCTCTAGAATAGGATAGAATTTAGAAAGGCATTCCATTGTCTCTATAATTCCTTTTCAGGAATGATTCAAGGAGTTGAACTTGGAGGAATTTCAGAAGACATATTGAAGAAGGTTGGGTACAAGTTGCAGACCTTTATTCATTGCATGTACATAGTTATGCTTGTTGAAAGTTAGGGTTTGTGACTAATCCAAAACTTGTCCTGTGAGACTGAGCTAAAGGTTGTTGAAGATGTTATTCTCTTGTTGTTGAAGTTGAGGAAGGTCTACAGGTTCATGATCACATACATCAGGTCATCTATAGGAGCATATGTATGTTTATATGCTTAGTTTGAATTTGCATCTTGGTGAT
>SNQJ01S0029475.1:42577-56220 GCA_010110895.2 Picea sitchensis | reverse complement strand
GACACTCCTAGATTTATGACCCTCCAATTCTCATTAAGGCTTTTATATGCTCTCAATGTAATTCTATTAACAACCCCATCTTTTTTGCAACCCCACCCAGACTCTACACAATAGTTTAGTTTTCTTTGATACTAAGGTTTTTTGGTTCTTCTTCTCTTTCTTCATCACCTCCTATTTCCTTGTCAAGTGTATAAATCTTATTTGAGTCTTCACTTAAAATGTATTTCAATAATCCTGCCCGCTACATCAATTTCAATAATATTTCCTGCTACTGTGATAAGTACTCTCCTACCAATTATCTCCCCAATAGCACTACTCTTTATATTAAACATGTTCTCAAGATACAAAGCAATCCAGTCCTTATGAATAACTTTATGCGGAAAATGCACATGGTCTTTGTGGTGTTGAAAGTTAATAACCGTGTTGTAAGGCCTGTAGTAATTTGAAGCATGGTGGACAACCTTATTGGGTTTGAGATGTACACAAAATTGCAACCATGCCTTCAGATTTTGAATTATGGGAGTATATATCGTTGAAATATCAACTTCTATGGCTAAAACATTTGTAGCTAAAATGAAAACATAGTAAAAATAATGTGTATATGCTCTTGGTAGGTTTCCAAATAACAATTTCCCTTGGAAAAATTCTATTCCTGTGGTAGTTTGTAATTAATTTTTTTAACCCACTTAAACCCAAAATTTTTGGATGAAATTTTGAGGGGTGATATAGGAAGATGTCCACATACTGTAAAAATTTCAAACTCTAATTCCAAGGAATGAATGAGAACCAATCAAAACGATGGACCATTGAGTTTTTTTTAGTTTTGTGGACTACTCTCGTAGTGGTCTGTAATTAAATTAGTTGACCCATTTGAGCTCAATCTTTCCACTAGGCATGTTTCCCTTACACTAGGCATGTTTCCCTTATAGGCCATGTTTAAGGAGGAGATTATCTCGAATATGACTATGAAATCTTTCAATGATTAGTTTATCTTGTTTGGCTTCGTTAAAGTTAATCTTGAAGGACAACAAGTCCTTCCACTATCTGCCTCGGGAGTCATATAGATCCATAACTATTTTAATTGCTCTTCTAAATAGTTGAAAACCAAGTCAATTCACCCAGAGTTTCCCTTCATAGAGAACCGCAAACAACTACAAAAGACAGTGATCTATAAGGAAAATAATAAAATAATAGGGTGGAACCAATAACAATTATGAACTAACTTATGTTAATTGACTTCCCAAGTACACCAAACACTATTAACACATTTAACACAACAACTTGAAGTTTGATTTTCAACCTAAATTTTACCGAAATAAAATCAACTCATATATATTTTAATATGTATTAAAAATTGTAAAAAATGCATTAATTAAAATTTAATTTTCTTTAATTATTTTTTCTTTATATTATAAATTTATGTCTAAACCAATATATATATATATATTCAAAACTAATAACAATTTTTTTAATAAAAATAATTCTTATATCAATAAAAATTTAATTTTAAAAAATATTCTCACCATTTTGTTTTGGTAAGAAAGTAAATTGGTTATCAAACCCATTAAAGAGGAAATAAATAAGCTAATTGAACTAGACCATGAGCGTAATAAAAGAGCCTTGAACCTCGTAATTTTTGGTATAAAAGAACCACAAGAGGAGCATACACTAGCAATAGTAAAAGAATAATTAAATCAGAAATCAGAAATTGGTACAACTTACCTCATAGAAGCAAAGAGCCTAGGAAAAATAATTGATCACAAAGATAGGTTGATTCGTGTCAAAGTAAGTTGTAATGACCATAAATATAGCAAACTCTATAAATCTCCAAGCTTAAAAGGGTCAGAAATATTTATAAATGAAGACCTCATTCCCGAAGATCAAGCTGAATTAAGGAAGGAAGTTCAAAAGGTAAAAGAAGCCAGGAAAGAAGGAAAATGGGCAATAATTAGAAATCAAAAAGCCATTGTTAGGGATAGAGACCAGAAGGATAATAATAAATAGGAATTTGGGACAATCGATATCCTTTTTTGGAACTGTTGTGGTTTTCCATGGTGCAAAGGTCCTATGATAAGTAGGATCCCAAGTGATATTGATATTATTTGTCTAGTTGAAACTTGGGAGCATGAAGAATCTAAGGTCCCTAACATAGAAAGATTTTTCTTGTGGTTGGCATGGAACAAAAAGTCCCACCATAGAGGGATATGAGGCATAGCTTGTTATATTAGATAGAGCATTTCTCCTCACATTCAACTTCATAAGATCGACCCTCTAAATCGGTACATTTGGATAGAAATGTTAGACACCAATGCTAAGAAAATGTATATAGCAATTTGCTATTTTGCACCTATTAATTCTACTTTTTATAAGAAAAACAATCTAGATAGCAATTGTCCCTATAATAATTTAGAACAAGATATTTATAGTTTGAAAAATGAAGATAATATCCTCCTGCTAGGAGACTTTAATGCTAGGACTTGAACTAAAAAAGCTACTATTTTAAGTAGTGATTCCAACCATAATCCATTATGGCTAGATGAGGACCTTGTTTTATCTAATAGGTACAAAAAAGCTCTGAAGACCTAATTGAGAATATGTTTGGTACTGAGTTGGTCAAGCTCTACAGCTCTCAAGACCTAATAATTTACAATGGAGTAATGAAGTGATCAAACTCGTAGTATCATAGATTATATGATATTTGATATCTTCGTTTCCAACCAAATAACATAAAAATAATTATTACTATTTTTTTAAACACAATTCTTATATAAAAATAACTCTTACCATTTTTTTAAACACAATTTTTATATTAATATAAAAATATTTTTTTTGAATTATCTTTACATCTTTAAATTTTTAAACATTCGTTAAATTCTTGTGAAAGTTTCTTCCTAATTGAATGACTCGGAGAATCAATCCCAAAAATATTTATTTTTTTCAATTTGAGGAAGTCAAGATCCCACGGTACTTTAAACTTGTGCTTATCTTGAACTATAATTTTGATTTTTACGGAATTTACATCTTGAAATTGAAATTTATTGAAGACTCTAATTTCTTATTTTGTCAAAGTTTCTTATGGGTACTTCGATTTTAAGATGCTTGGGATGGGTAATCTTTAGCTTTCGAAATCTCAACCAATTAAAATTTTTTAAATTTTGCCAATTTACAAGTTAATTGTGTAATAAGGGATTTTACAATTTATTTTAATTGAATCATATATAATATTTATGATTATTGGTTTAGTTTTTATTGATATAATTTCAAGACCTTAACTATATCATTGTTTTTAGATAAAATCTGATTACTTCAAATAATATGTTGGTGGTTTGTAAGGGTTCAAATTTTCAATCATGTCAAATGTATTTAGGTCTTGGGTCTTGGGTCATTAACTTTTTATTATTATTATTATGTTGAGTAAAATAAACTCTTAGACAATCTAAAGAAATTTTAGGTCATACTCCAAAAACAAATAAAGCGGTTTCAATCTCTTGCAAGATAACTAATATCCCATGTTGTCAAAATTAAAATTATAAAAAAAAGTCATGTGTTATCAAGTATATTTTGGCCCAGGATCTCTTGGACGCGGTGGAGGACTCAAGACTTAGAGGAGTTGTGAACCCACAGCTCAATAAAACCTTTGTGGTACTGATTCCAAAATCTAATTTGACCAAAAACTTTCAAGACTTTCGCCCTATCTCCCTATGTAACCTTTGCTACAAAATTATATCCAAGATAATAGCGAGAAGAATCCGCCCCTATCTGTCCTCGGCTTTGTCTGCTGAGCAACTTGGGTTCCTTAATGGGAGACAAATCCTCGATGCTGTTGGAGTTGCCCATGAATGTATTCACAGTATAAAGTCGAAAAAACAGCAGGTCGCTCTTCTAAAGCTGGACCTTAAAAAGGCCTTCGACTGCATCAATTGGAACCTTCTTCATCTCATACTTTTGCAGTGTGGTTTTGGCCTAATCATCACCAACTGGATTCTGGGCTGCATATCCTCAGCCTCTCTAGCTATCCTTATAAACGGGGAAGCTACCAGATCTTTCCTCTGTGAGAGAGGACTCCGACAAGGATGTCCTCTTTCACCTCTGCTGTTCATTTTGGTACTGGAGGGGCTTAGCATCCTGCTAAAAATCAAACAAGAAGAGGGTCATCTAACTGGCATAAAAATCTCGGGGAGGTTAAATATTCTACACTTACTTTTTGTGGATGACGTACTGCTCATGACCTCGGCCGATCCCGAAGAATGGACTTTGATTTACACTATCCTTACTTCTTTCTGCTCAGCTGCTGGCCTGGAGATTAATTTACAAAAGTCTATCTTCCTTTTATCAAGCACTCTGGTTTCTACTTTTTCGGATATTACAGAACAGTTTGGCATCAAAGCACTTGAGCTAGAGAAGGGGTTTTCCTATCTTGGTTTTCTTCTAAAATCTACAAGATATACAAGCAAAGATTGGCAGTGGCTTCTAGACAAATTCAACAACAAGATCCAGCACTGGTGCAACAGATTCCTCTCTCTAGGTGGCAGATTCGTCCTCATAAAAGCTGTTCTGGAAGGCATCCCGGTGTATTGGATGGCGCTTGCACATATCCCGGCATCGATTTTGAAGAGTCTTCGTCAACTAATTTTCTCTTTCCTATGGACTGGCAGCGAAAACAACAAAGGCTATCACCTTTGCAATTGGGAACTGATTTCAAAACCAAAATCATTAGGGGGCTGGGGTCTCAAGCACCTGCCAATCTTCCATAGGGCGCTCTTGACCAATACTTTTTGGAGGATACTTATGAAACCCGGCCTTTGGGGATCGGTCATCAAAGCAAAGTATTTTCCTTCCCTCCCAGTATATATCTGGATCAGATCAGCCCCGGATTGACCTACTAGAGGCTCTTTAATCTGGAAACATCTCTCACAGACCCTGCCGATTATCCTAAAGTGGATCTCTTGGAATCCGGGCATTGGTCATCAAATTGAAGTAGGCAGAGACTACATTCTAGGACTGGGTAGGCGCGCCCTGCTCTCAGCTCCTCTGTTGGCTTTCCTACACCGGAAAAATATCTTTTTCCTTCATCAAATCATATCTCCGATTAATGGAGGGTTGCTCGGCGATCATTGGATCAGTGGCGAAGAATTACAGCTGGAGATCGGTTTTTACAGTGAATGGAGGAGCTACACTCAGCTGCTGATGGAAGCGGCCATCAGACTACATGATAGACCGGACGTTCTCCTGTGGACTGGAGGAGACCAGTCGGGAGATCTTACGGCTAAAAATGTTTATCAGGCACTTGCTACTTTCTACTGGTCACACAATAATTCCAACCGATTCCAACAGCTCTGGAAGGCAGACTGTCCTCTCAAGTTAAAACTCTTTTACTGGCTGTTAGCTGAGAATCGTGTTCTGGTATGGTCGAATTTACAGGCACGTGGCTAGAAGGGGCCGAGCCGCTGTTACCTTTGCCAAAAACAGAGTGAAACTTTAACTCACCTTTTCATCAATTGCCCTTTCGTCCGGGCCGTGTGGCAGATCATCGATCCAACGCTCCGTTTCAACAATTCGTGGATGGGCACCTGTGTTATAGATTGTCATCAGCACTGGAACAAAGCCCACAACTCTCTCTTCCTGTTGCCAATCCATCTTCTATGGCAGGTCTGGAAAGGTAGGAACTCTGCCCTCTTTGAAGGGAAGACTCCTTCTGCATCTTTTGTGGCAAACTCCATCTTACAAAAGGTTGATATTCAGCTAACTCCGCCACCTACATTACCAAAACAAAGGCACATCTTAGCCTATCCATCTGACAAGGTGATCGCATGGTTTGATGGTGCCTCCCAACTCAACAGCACTATCTGTGGTGCGGGAGGAAAAATCAAGTTAAACAACCATACTAGCTACCACTGGACAATTAACTGTGGTGAGGGGACAAATGTCAGAGGCTGAATTATTGGGCTTGATCCCTCAATTTGGCAAGGCAACCTCGGATCGAAGAGCTCATACTCTGGGTGATTCAAAGTCATAGTTGTTGGTTACCCGAGGCAAAAGGCTGATTTCAAAGGTGTTTGCATATGGGATGAAAGAAACATTGAGTCATCTCTACGGTTCGAATCTTTATGTTTTCGCACATTTATAGAGACAACCGTGAGGCGTTCACTTCTCCAATCGGCGCTTCGCATTGCTTATACGATTTTCTGCTTCACTAAATGGGAAGATGATAATGCAGGACCTACCATCAACATAAAGCTACATGGCCCGAATGCCACCCCAGGTTGCGATGGCTGATGTCCTCCATTGCCAAGTTGATCCACGGTACGTGGGTATTAGGCGGCATGAGCTTGACTTAGTTGCTACGCTGGTTTTTATCCCCGATTTTGTGTGCATGGCGCAAGCTATCTATATCTACTTCTTATCTACCCGGTTAGTTCCCAGTTGTATCGTGAATTCTTGATCGTTAGAGGCATGCGCCATATTGTTGTTTATGTCTATTTTGTTATCGCCAGTAATGTCTATTCGACTGATATGTCTATCGATGTGGCACTCACAGACGGTGACTGTTTTGTACATTCATATATACTTCTGAATATATAGAGAAACTTTCATGTGGAAAAAGTAACATCCTAATCTGTCTACATATAGGCTAGATATATATATATATATATATATATATATATATATATATATACTCTATATATATATATTTGATGTGGCATTACATTGATGAATGAGCTTTTGAGTATAGTCTTGTGGTGATAGAGTATATATATATATATATACATATTTTTATGTGAATAAGGATTTGTTATTGATGAGCTTTTTGAGCACAGATGATGTCTGGTATGCTGTTAATTTGTGGTGGTATCAAATCTACCTCTTAATGGTTTACTTATTGAGTATTTATCACAGTGTAACATTTTCATGATTATTTTCTGATTTGGAGAGAAAGTCTTTTTATTTCTAAAAGTTTCACTTGAAAGAATCATGGTGCCTCATTTTCCATTTTCTTATAGGTTCTTTTAATTTTTAATAGGGTTAACTTTTTTAATCGAAATTAATAGAGTATTTATTGTTAACATTTTTTTCACATTTAATGGAGCTATAAGAATTGGGTCACTTTCTCAATCGGAAGAATCCAATTCATGGCTTCTCTTACCTTCCTCAAAAGAAGGGGGAGTTTCCTCTGGAGTTATGGCCATATTAGGTTCTTTTAATTTTTAATAGGGTTAACTTTTTTAATCGAAATTAATAGAGTATTTATTGTTAACATTTTTTTCACATTTAATGGAGCTATAAGAATTGGGTCACTTTCTCAATCGGAAGAATCCAATTCATGGCTTCTCTTACCTTCCTCAAAAGAAGGGGAGTTTCCTCTGGAGTTATGGCCATATTAGTGTATTTGTTTCATCGCTCTAAAGAAGAAACAATAACATTTTGAAGGGAAGCAGAGATGTGGAATATGCTTCCTACACTAATCTATGGGAGAAAAATGTGCAGAAATTAAAAACATAACAATTGCAAACAAATGAAATATATAACAAACCATTAACAACATGATATCTCGAGGAAAACCCTTCCAAGAGAAAAACCTCCCTCTAAAGCATAGTCAATGCATTATTTAGCAACTAAATGGTTACAATACAAAGTGTTTGTGCTCTCAACAAGAGTGTTCAACTGTAACATAATTCTGGAGAAAATTCATCCGCATAAGAAAAAGCTAAAACTTACTCTCACTTTTCTCCAGCGCTAGCACACAATAAATAGGCATAAATAAAACCATAAACCATTTATGGTTTTGCATTCCTACCTTTTGGAAACTACCAACAAGTTATTCCTTGACACTGCTCTGCTCCACTACAATACTGCAATAATCTCTGCTCTACTACAACAATGCATTATTCTCCACTCTACTACAACAATGCATTATTCTCCACTCTACTGTAGCACTATAATATTATTTGCTCCACTACAACATTGCAATATTCTTCTCTCTACTATAACATTGCAATATTATTTGCTTCACTACACTGCAACGTTCTTTGCTCTATTGCAACACTACAAGGTGTATGACACACATTTTCCAACTCTACTTGAGTAGGTTTCTCTTGTTACCAAATGTTGCAATGTTGTCTAATGACAATAAAAAGTAACTAAAAACCATAAAAAATATATTTCTCTTGTAAAAAAATTANTGCAACACTACAAGGTGTATGACACACATTTTCCAACTCTACTTGAGTAGGTTTCTCTTGTTACCAAATGTTGCAATGTTGTCTAATGACAATAAAAAGTAACTAAAAACCATAAAAAATATATTTCTCTTGTAAAAAAATTACAATGACTAGTAAGCTTTTGAGTATAGTTTGAAGATGATAAGAGTGTGTTATTAATTTACTATTCATATCAAATTTATTCTTAAATGATTTACTTGTCAATTATTTATTTGATGTAACATTTCCACATGATTATTTTACAAATTTGGAGAGATAATATTTTTATTTAAAAAAGTGTCACTGAAAATCATAGTCTCATAGTTTGCCTTTTTTTTTTTTTTAATAGATTCTTCTATTTTTTAATAAAACTAACCTTTTAATCAAAATGAATACAAAATGAATATATTTTTTTTTTTAATATTCAATATAACTATAAGAATTGGGTCATTATCCTAATTGGAAGAATCAAATTTATGATTGTTATTACCTTCCTCAAAGGAACGAAAATTTCCTCTTAAGTTATGGCCATAATAATGTCTTCGTTGCATCTCTAAAAAATAATATAATAGCATTTGTCAACTCCCTCAAAATAAGTTCCTCTTGTCAAAAACAATTGTCTAATATCATTGCAGTAGAATTTATATCATTTATAAGTTCCTCTTGTCAAAAACAATTGTCTAATATCATTGCAGTAGAATTTATATCATTTATAGAGTATTTAAATACATGTAACGAATCATATTTATTAGGATTCATTAAATTCCAATTTGCCAACCTTATAAATAACATTGGTTTTGACTACTTAAAATATACAATTGAATAACTCCTCGTTCTTTAATATAGACAACCAAGTAGGTGGATAAGTTTTTAATATTCCCATATTCCTTATGTGGGGTAGGTTTCTCATTATTAAACCTTAAATAGGGTGGGTTTCTCATTATTAAACCATAGCATATACAATTGAATAGATCCTCGTTCTTTAATATAGGCAACCAAGTAGGTGGATAAGTTTTTAATATTCCCATATTCCTTATGTGGGGTGGGTTTCTCATTATTAAACCTTAAATAGTGTGGGTTTCTCATAATTAAACCTTAGAATATACAATTGATCGTTGTTTAATATAGGCAACCAGGTAGTGGATAAGTTTTTAATATTCCCATATTCCTTATGTGGGGTGGGTTTCTCATTGTTAAACCTTAAATAGTGTGGATTTCTCATAATTAAACCTTAGAATATACAATTGAATAGCTCCTCGTTGTTTAATATAGGCAACTAGGTAGTGGATAAGTTTTTAATATTCTCATATTCCTTATGTGAGGTGGGTTTTTCATTATTAAACCTTAAATAGGGTGGGTTTTTCATTATTAAACCTTAAATATTTAGGTTCCCATTCATTTAGTGGATCGTCTATTAAATGGATCATCTATTATTGTATATCCTCCATTAATATCTCTTATTTTAAGATATATGCTTGAGGAGTAAAGTTGTACTTTATGTTAAACCTTTTCGAATTAGATATTACACTCTATATTTTTTCGAATTAGATATTAATTTGATTTAGATCCACTTATAGGTTTGATTCGAATATTTTAGTTTAGAACTTTAATTTATTGGATTGATCTAGTTTCTTTAAAGAAAAACAACTTTCCCACTTTATACTTCAACTATCAAATTAGATATCGATTGGATTAGTTCCACTTTATAGATTTGATAAACATTTTAGTTTAGAATTTTAATTTATTAGGTTGGATCTTTCGTCTTTTAGGTTTAAGTGCTTAGCTTAGATTTTACTTTTTAATATTTTTTCCTTTTGTTTTGCCCACGCTTTATGCAAGGATTAGGGAATATCAGAGGAAGTTCCCGTTGTGGACGAATCACTTTGTTTTTTTGTTAGTGTCTTTTTACATGCGGGGTATTGAATAATTAAAATTAAAATTAAAATTAAAAAAAAAAGTTTTTCCACTTTTCGAAGTAGATATGGATTTGAAATAGATTTACTTTTTAGATTTTTTGTTTTAAATTATTAGAGTGATTTCGTTTTGTACGTTCTAATTTTTCATTTAGATTAGAGTATTGGGCATACTCCTAGAATTTGATAGATAGAGAATATTTTATTTGTTAAATATAAACCATATTTATTTTATTAAAATAAATATTTTTTTAAATATTTTTAATTACATATTTAATAGATAGAATATTTTTCAAATTCTAATTTTAATCTATGCATGTTATAGCTATGTGTATTTGCATGTTATAGCTATGTGTATTGTTAAGTAATTATATCAAATCAATAATCTGTGTTAAAGTTTATGGTTTTCCTGGCGGAGGAGGTTTGAGAGGAGCATGGGCTCTGCAACTAGGGTTTTGCTAGTCGCATCCTAGAAAAAACTCCAGAGGAGCGTGGGCGAGCGACTACAAGGGCGAGGAGTGCGAGCCCTGTACTCAGTTTGGAGCATGGAGTTGAGGTCGTCGAGGAGGTTTGAGAGGAGCGCGGGCCTTGAACTCAGTTTGGAGCTTGGAGTTGAGGTTGTTGAGGAGGTTTGAGAGGAGCGCAGGCTCTGTGGCTAGGGTTTCAATAGTCGCAACCCAAAAAAAACTCCATAGGAGCGCGGGCAAGCGACTACAAGGGTGAGGAGTGCAGACCCTGCAGATACAAATCACTACGGGAGAGGAGTGCGGGCTCTACGGTTTCAGAAAGATGGATACAAAACTTTGCGGGAGAGGAGGGGGGCTTTTGTTTCTATAGATTTGCTTCCATTCGTTCTCACCTCCCCGGATTCGCGTTGGTGACCATGTGTCGGCGGGGGGCTTTTGTTTCTATAGATTTGCTTCCATTCGTTGTGGGTGATGGGTTCTTGCCCTCTTGAACGGGTTTGCGGTTTTTTCCAGCCTCCTTTGTCCTCTTCCTCCTTTGTAAGAAGAGGTTTGGGCCAGAGATTTGAGGTCCTCTGTAACATCCCCAACCACCAACAGGCGGAGCAATGCCACTACTCAGACACTTCACTTAGTTCTAATACCAAACTGTAGCATCCCCGACCAACACAAAGACCGGGTAATGCTACCACTGCGGAATATACACTTATATAATATATGCATTTTAATCGAATTAAAACACATAATCACAGAATTATTGCTACCATACAGAATCAATGGAACTAACAGTAGTTCATATATGCAATGGAATACATGATAACATTCCAGCATCACAGCCATGCATAACATAAAATTAAGCACGTAAATTATACTTATCTTTCAATTGGAATAACACCACCAACTACGTGCAGACCTTCCACGAACCTCCCAACCTTAGACCGCACTGCTCATCACTCTCAGCAGTAGGTCACCCCCGAGATGGGACTAAGCTCCACCGGGAAAGGGAATCCTAGGCTAGGCAAGGTCAACAGGAAGACACACAGTTTATGAGGAAGGGTTCTCTCCCAGGAGCCACTTATGCCCACTACTCACAGACTCTCATTCCCCACATGCATGCCCCACCCTAGGAGTATACACCTTCATTGTCACACAGTGCATCGACTGCTTCACCTCCCTTGCCTTGGGCTTCAGCAACAGGCCAAACCAGAATTCTCAGAGCTTTGTAGCATCTACAGGACCCCTTCCAGAAGAACTCACTTCCACTAGCACACTCTCTCACCTAGAGAGAGTTTCTCACATGCCTGACAACTTGCCTCTTCAACCACAACCACCTCTCTCACTTGCAGAGAGTGTTGCACACAGGCCTGACAACCTGCTTCTTCAGCCACAACCACCTCTCTCAGCTGGAGAGAGTGTTGCACACAAGCCTAACAACCTGCTTCTTCATCTCTGTTCCATCACAAGGAGAACAACAACAAGTCTCAGCAAGGAACATATGGCGACGACAAGCCACACTCAGCCAAGGGATTGCATGGCCACAATAACCCACAGTTATAACACACACGACATAGACATTTATGGGATGCTCAGGATTCACATAAGATGCGGTTCGGCTTCACGGGTCTGATTTTCAGAGGTGCGTGGCTTATGAAGAGGTCCAACGCATAGACAAAACGGTTTCTCGAGAAGGATTCCAGTCAACTCAGGGCGAGTATGGAAGAATGGGCGCACCAACCCCAACGCGGTTTGGCTCACGGGTTACTGATTCCAGAGGTGCGTGAGGGTATCCAAAGATCAGTTTCCCCGCAAAACATGATAGATAGCGGATCAAAGAATGGAGGATGAACCCCCAACATGGTTGACTTCTGCAGCTTTAACTGCATGCGTCCAGGTCGACACCTTTCTTCCTAGAGCTGCATGCACTCCATTTTGCATACGTTCCTTTCACAGGAACTTGGGTCAACACTTGGTCAATTGACCACCTTAGCCTTTTAGGAAATAATAATAAATTATTATCCCCTTTAGAGGTAAGCCCCCTAGCTTAGCCCCTAGGCCCAACACTTAGCCTCCTCCCTTACCCAACCTTGTGGAAACTTAGTCTCCCATCACTCTTTCTTCGTGGTCGGTCTACACGCAACGATGTTTTTATATTAACAAAGTGCATAATTACATGTACAAAATAGGTTCCTGGAATTTAACACCTAGGCTCTCTAGCCTACTTTCACATAAGCTTACCAACTTACAATTGCTCGGCTCACCAGCCTACGAAACATGTTTACATTACATAGATATAACTGGGGCTTGTCCTTGGGGTATTACAATCCCCTCCCCTTATTTTTGCACTATCCTCAGTGCAACTTACTTGCACAACATCAACAAGATTTCTAAAATCTTCAAAAAGATGCGGGCATTCTGCCCGCATAACATCCTCATGCTCCCATGTCGCATCCTTAGGACCGTACTAGGTCCACTGGACCTTTACAAGCCCTATGGATCGATTATGGAGTTGCTTGCTTTTCCAATCCAATATATGCACCGGATGCACTTACAAGACACCTTCTTGCTCCACCTGAATCACATTCCAATCGATTACATGATTAGCATCAGGTATATATTTCTTAAGCAATGAAACATGAAACAAATTATGTACAGTCATGGATGTAGGTAATGCAAGCATATATGCAATGTATATACAAGCAATTCTAATAACATTATAACCTATATACAAGATACACAATATACAATAAATAGAGAATTGTACTTATCTTTTGATTGAGAAGACCTTTCACCCCTGAGCAGGGCTATGACTCCATCGGGGCAATGGCTTCCCAAGATATCCATGGTCCACAATCCATATCCACATGGTCTAGGCCAAGGTACCAAACCTCGGCAACACTCCAACCAATGGTCTCTCTTCCCCACATGCATGTCCCACCCCAGGAGTGTGCACCTTCATTGTCACTCAGTCCATCGGCTGCTACACCTCCCTTTCCTTGGGCTTCAACAACAGGCCGGACTGAAAGTCTTAGATCACCGTGGCTCAAGGAGTTCCAACTGCCCTCAAAGGT
>SNQJ01S0029475.1:28630-42567 GCA_010110895.2 Picea sitchensis | reverse complement strand
AAAATGAAAATGTCTCCTTGGTATATATAGGAGACTAGGAGGTATAATTACAACTAATGGCCTAAAGCCGACATAAATAAAATAACATTACTAATCTAAATTACAACTAATGGCCTAAATCTGACATAAATAAAATAACATTAGTAATCTAATATACCCCAATTAAGGGGTAATGAGCCAATATTAGGGCTTAACACACTTCACTTAGTTTTGATACCACACTATAGCATCCCTGACCAACACAAAGACCGGGTAATGATACCACTATGGAATATACACTTATATAATATATGCATTTTAATTGAATTAAAACACTTAATCACAATAATAACAGAATTATTGCTACCATACAGAATTAATGGAATTAACAATAGTTCATATACGCAACATAATACATGATAACATTCTAGCATCACAAGCATGCATAACATAAAATTAAGCACGTAAATTATACTTATATTTCAACTGGAGTAACACCACCAACTACGTGTAGACCTTCCATGAACCTCCCAACCTTAGACCACACTGCTCATCACTCTCAGCAGTGGGTCACCCCCAAGTTGAGACTAAGCTCCACTTGGCAAGGGAATCCTAGGCTAGGCAAGTTCAACAGGAAGACACACAATTTATGAGGAAGGATTCTCTCCTAGGAGCCACTTATGCCCACTGCTCACAGAATCTCATTCCCCACATGCATGTCCTACCCCAGGAGTATACACCTTCACTGTCAAACAATCCATCGACTGCTTCACCTCCCTTGCCTTGGGCTTCAACAACAGGCCAGACCAGAATTCTCAGAGCTCTGTAGCAGCTATGGGACCCCTTCTAGGAGAAATCACTTCCACCAGCACACTCTCTCACCTAGAGAGAGTTTCTCATAGTCCTGACAACTAGCCTCTTCAACCACAACCACCTCTCTCACCGGGAGAGAGTGTTTCACACAGGCTCGACAACCTGCTTCTTCAACCAAAAACACCTCTCTCACCTAGAGAGAGTGTTGCACACATGCCTGAAAACCTGCTTCTTCAACCACAACCACCTCTCTCACCTAGAGAGAGTGTTGCAACACAAGGAGAACAACAACAAGGCTCAACAAGGAACAGATGACGGCGACAAGCCACACTCAGCCAAGGGACTGCATGGCCACAATAGCCCACAATTATAACACATGCGACATAGACATTTATGGGATGCTCAGGCTTCACAGAAGATGCGGTTCGACTTCATGAGACTGATTTTTAGAGGTGCGTGGCTTATGCAGAGGTCCAACGCAGAGACAAAACAGTTTCTCATGAAGGATTCCAGCGAACTCAGGCCGAGTATGGAAGAATGGGCATGCCAAACCTAGCGCGATTTGGCTCATGGGTTACTGATTCCAGAGGTGCGTGAGGGTATCTAGAAATCAGTTTCCCCGCAAAATAGGATAGATAGTGGATCGAAGAATGGAGGATGAACCCCCAAAACGGCTGACTTCTGCAGATTTAATTGCATGCGTCCAGGTCGACACCTATCTTCTTGGAGCTGCATGCACTCCATTTTGCATACGTTCCTTTCACAGGAACTTGGTTCAACACTTGGTCAATTGACAACCTTAGTCTTTTAGTAAATAATAATAAATTATTATCCCCTTTAGAGGTAATCCCCCTATATTAGCCCCTAGGCCCAACACTTAGTCTCTTCCCTTACCCAACCTTGTGGAAACTTAGTCCCCCTTCACTCTTTCTTTGTGGTCATTCTACATGCAACAATGTTTTTATATTAACAAAGTGCATAATTACATATACAAAAAAGGCTCCTGGCCTTTAACACCTAGGCTCTCCGGCCTACTTGCACATAAGCTTACCAACTTACAATTGCTTGGCTCACCAGCTTACGAAACATGTTTACAATACATAGATATAACTGGGTTCGTCCTTGGGGTATTACATCCTCACTGGGGGCATGCAATGTTTTTGGTAAACACTTTGAGGTCCTTTGGGGGCATGCGATGCTTGGATAACACTTTGAGGTCCTTTGGGGGCGAGAAACTACTGGTTATTTTGAATCTCTTTTTGCAGCCTCTGTGCTATTTTACAACTTTGATGACCTTTTGGTTATGTTGGGTCAGTGGTAGTGTTAGCACTGAAAGTCACACTTTGATTGTTAAAGTGTAAGCTCAACACCCATCAGAATGTAAAAGATAATTTTGGTTTTGAATAGGCGGATCAACAAATGGAAAAAGAAAGGGAGAGGGTTGCAAACTGTAGATCAGTAGGTTACACCAATGGGCAATGGAGTCACAAACATCCTACTCATCGAAGGCACAAAAGCTGCTCAAGAGAAAAAAAGATTATATGCTGATAGGTGGAAGAATGAAGAAGGAAAACATAATATAGAATGTTCACTAAACTGAGATACTCTCAATTTAATGAATCAACAAATACTTGAATATAAACAATGACTGATGGGAAAAATATAGTAGATCCTTTGTTTCTTAGGGATCCATAAATCATTGACAGCCTTTGATCCTAAAATATGAAATATATTCAAATAATAAGAAATATAAACAAAAGAGTTGCAATCTGAAATCATAGCTCTCATGAGTCTCCAATAGCAGTAATGCTTACAATCATAAAATGCCTGCAGGCTTACAAATGAACACACACAGGAAAACTGCATGCTCCTCCTCTCTCTAGCCTCTCTTGGCTCATGAATATAACCTCCTTACCCTCTTGTAAAATGAATATATATATCCATATAGGTCCTTTCCATCTCACCCATTCGAACACCAACCCCTTTCCCAAAATAGAAACAACTACAAACAGAAAATGACACGTTTTAACTAATTTACTGTTTTTCAGGAGGTGAAATTCTGAAAACTAGGCTTCCAAATGCCACTTGTAATTATCAAACCATAAAATTTGTGTAAAATCAGAGAACGGTTTTTGTATATAAACTCGTTATAAATAAAAACCTCTCTCCATTTATTTAAATTCATCTCCAACTAGCCGCAACAGGTGTCACAAAAACATGTCTCAAAGAGGAAATCATGAAAACTGAAAACATAGGGCTCAAAGATTATTTTGAATCTCCCAATCCATGACACCTGTGTGAAAAATTAAAGAGGTTAATGTTCTTGGGTCTTTTCTTGACAATAACCTCCTTTGGACTTTTAAAATTAATCTTATTTCACCTGAAAATCCTCCTGGAAGTCAACTGGTCAAAAATGCTAGTTCAACAGTCTTAAAATAGAGTTTCAGCAGCATGTTCCGTAGCACCACTTCTATGTCAAAGAACTCTCTAACCATAGCACATTTTGAAAAAATGAGAGAGGTTTTTATTATTTGGTATGTGATGAACAAAATTTGCCTCCAGTTTTCAAAAATACCTTCTCAATTGTTCATAATCCAAGTTTTCAGTTAGTCACTCAAAACTGACAGAAGCGTCCAAAAATAACTCTGCACATTTTGGTCTCTGCCAAAATTTCGGTAGTGCCCACCTATGTGTTTGCGTGCAATTGGTAGTGCCATCATAATTCAAAACTACATCACTTCAACGTTGACAGATTTGGTAGCATCCGACATGAAAATGTATTTGGTAACAACCTATGGAATTCATAGTGTCATCATTACACTGCTTAACGGATTTGGTAACATTTTAGGTAGTAAAATGGCAGACCATGTTATATAGACAATTCCGTAGCACCATGGTGCTACAAAATATCTATGTTTTTCCATGTGATGAGACTAATCAAGAACTTTGAGCTGATAGATGAAAGCCTTTGTTTAACATGTTAGAGGTTATTTAGTTGCTTATGGAGAGGCATGCCTCTTCTGGCTGCAAATTCTTGTGCTAACAGGTAGAATATGTTTTTAGAGCATGGTATATGGACTAGAATTGCTTTGAGCAAGATTTGTATACTTTGTCAAGAGAACAAATTATATATCAATATAATGATTAATTTTCTGTTGGAAAAGTAATTATATCAAATATATTTTGCACTTAGACATAAGTTCCTTCTTTTATTCTCGTTTATAATTTATTTTATTTTTATTCTTTTACTTTAATATGAGTAATTCACCACATTTATCAAATCTTTTTAATAAAAGATCTAGCAAAGTAATTTTAGATAGTCTTTGTAAGTATATAGAATTATTAAATAAATGTAGAGAAGAGAGAGAAGCCAAACTTCAAACATAGTTAAAGGTAATGCTTAAAAATAAGTTTAGATTATTTGAAGACAATATTAAAAAACAAATAGACACTAAAATATTAGGGTTGGAGGCTAAGTTGTAGAAAATGGAGGTTAAATTACAAAAAATGGAAAAACAAAGTCAAGAAAAAAACAATCAACCCAAGAAGGAGAGGTCAATGATCTAGAAAATATTAATCTGAGGAACACGATTAAAGAGCTAGAAGAAAAGTTAAACAACAATTTCTCCCTAAATAGTTTGGAAGGTAAATTGGATATCAAACTCATCAAAGAGGAAATGAATAATCTTATAGAGTTAGACCATGAGCGTAAGAAAAGAGCCTTGAACCTCATACTTTTTTGGTTTAAACGAGAAGAAAGAAAAAGACACACTAACACTAATTAAGGAAGAACATCAAAATAAATTACAGATTGAAAAAACTTGTCTCATAGAAACATAGGGGCTTGGCAAAATAATTGAGCATAAAGATGGGTTAATTTGTGTTAAGGTAAGCTTTAGGGACTATAAATATCACATACTCGGTCAAACTCCAAGTTTAAAAGAATCATGAATATTTATAAATGAAGACCTCATTCTAAAAGATCAAGTTGAATTAAGGAAGGAAGTTTAAAAGGTAAATGAATCCACAAAGGAAGGAAAATGAGAAAAAAATAATAAGAAGAAGTTATTATTACATATAGAGATAAAAAATATAATAAATAGGAATTTGGGACACTCTGAATCCTCTCTTAGAACTGCCATGGATTTTCAGAGAGCAAAGGGCTTATGTTAAGTTGGATGTTGAGTGAAATTGATATTATCTTTCTTTTTGAAACTTGGGAGCATGAAGAATCTAAGGTCTCTAAAATAGAATGATTTTTCATGTGGTTAGTAGGGAACAATAGATCCTACCACATAGGGATTGGGGGTATATCTTGTTACATAAAAAGATCGTTTTCCCTCATATCAGGCTTCATGAAAAATACCCTTTCAATTAGTTCATGTGAATGAATATTTCAAATATTAGTGCTAAGAATATTTATATAGAAATATTATATTGCATGCCTATTAATTATACCATTTATAAGAAAAACAACCTAGATAAAAATTCTTCTTACAATGGCTTAGAAAAGGTTATTTACAGTTTGATAAATCAAGGTAGTATCCTCTTTCTTGGATACTTTAATGCTAAAACAACAACTAATCAAGATATGTTTTAAGAAATGATTCCAACCCTAATCCTCCATGGATAAATGAGTATCTTGTTATAGCTACCAGATACAAAAGAAACTCTAAAGAATTGGTTAAGAATTTGTTTGGTACCGAGCTAATCAAGCTCTACAATTCTCAAGATCCAATAATTTTCAATGGTTTGATGAAGTGGTCTAAATCCAAGTGGATGACTTTTATTCATGGTCTTGGAAACAATGTTGTAGAATATGTGATATATGATATCCCCATATACAACCAAAAAGAAAAATTTGACATCTTAAACGACCATGGGCTTGACTTTGATCATAATCTATAACCCTAACTCTAAACTTTGTCATGCACAAAAACCTGATTTGAGAGAATTCTGATAACCAAAAGCACTTGATCTTCGATAAAGATAAAAATAATATTGTTTTAAAGGATTTAATTAATGAATTAAATCTCCCATCAAATAAGGACAATATTGAAGACCTTTATTACAATTTTATGACAACCCTCTCTACTTCCATTAACAAGTTATTTATCGAGGTGCTGTGTAAAAAGGAAATTAGAAAAACCAACCCTTGGTATGATAAAGAGTGTAATATTTCTATAAAAACCATTATGGATGCTTCTAATGAGTCCTTAAAATATGACAATATAAATAGTTACAATTCTGTAAGTAAAAGGGAAAAAATGTACTATATAAATAGAGAAAAATAGAAGCTTTTGCACCTATCTAAGCTAGATCCTAATTTTTTTTGGAGGCAAATTATAACTCATAAAACTAAAGAAAAAATATGATTCCCTTGAGGGACTAGAATTCCTACCTTTAAAATATTTATGAATACCTTGATGTCATGGACAACATTCAAACCGTTTCTCTAGAGGAAGAAGTTTTTTCTATAGAATACATAGAGTTTGGGTTTAAGCATCTCACAAAAGGGAAAGCTAAGGACATTGAAGGATACCAAGAATAAATCTTAAAATTGGAGGGACTATCCTCATCTCTCACATCCACATGCCCTTCAATTTAGTAGTCAAGCATGGCTTCCCTAAACCCTAGACTCAAAGCCTCATTGTACCTATTTTTAAAAGTAGTGGAGATAAAAACAATACCTCTAATTATAGGACCATTATAATTATCCTCCCTTTTAGCCAAGTTATATGGAATTATTTTGGAAAATAAGATCAATTTATGGCTAGAAATCCATGAAAAGTAGCTAAAGGTCATGTTGGATTTAGGAGCTATAATTCAACTGTGGACTACCTAGTTCTGATTAGGATCATTGTGGAGGATTTTCACAATAACACAACCAATCTACTGTGTTGTTTCGTAGACTTTATAAAATATTTTGACATAGTTCTTAGGACTAACCTTTGGAATAGATTAGAAGAGATAAAATATATTTTCAAATTGACATCAACTGGTATAAATTTGTACAAGAAAATTATTGCCAAGTTCATGAAAAATGAGGGCTAGTTGGAAGAAATTAATTGTATTATAGGAGTTAAGCAAGGTTGTCCCCTATACCCTACCCTTTTTTTCATATACATTAACAAGTTAGAGGGTTGTTTGGAAGAAGTAGGATGTGCTTCCCCTACTCTAGTTGGTATCATCATCATCCTTCTTCTCTATGCTAATGATGTTTTTCTTATGGAAATGAGTCCCTATGATCTCGACAAGCAACTAAAAATTCTCAAGGATTTCTACTCTAGTATGGGTATCATTGTTAACACTGACAAAACAAAGGTTATGCTAATTAAATCCAAAAAGATCATGTAATTTAATGTATGCCAACAATAGCTTGGAGGAAGTGAATTTATACAAATATCTTATAATCAATCTTCATCACAAGATTAACCAGAACTACATAAAAAATAGTCGTAAATCAACGAGCCTTTGGTTATGGGAGAAAAAGAAAATCCTTCTTGAGACTCTTGTCACTTCTATTTTCTTTTATGGTTTTGAAGTTTGGGGTTGTATCATCTCTAAAGAATCATGGATAAAGATGGAGAAAATCCAAAAGTGTTTTATAAATTATAATCTCAAAATCAAAGGCAATAGACCCTATCTTATCCTCCACAGAGAAGTGAGTCTTTCTGCCATTTAAAGCAAAACTATGACTAGGTACCTAATATACAAAAACAAGATAAACAACAAGAAAGACAAGAGGCTTCCTAATATGCTTCAAACTCCATTTTAAACCACCCCTAGCTAAAGAAGGTTTGGCATAAAGATACCAAGTCTTGGATAAATCATTAGGGAATAAAGGAAGATGTTTCTCTATAGAATAACAATAATATTAAACATATTATTACATCTAAATTTAAGGAGAAATTGTGGTGCAATAAATAATTAGAGGATAAAATAAAATTAAGATACTATAAGGAGGAGATTAACCCTAATCTAGAAGATCAAAAGTATCTCTCTACTTCGACTAGCATAAAGAAGAAAATCATCATTTCTAAAATAAGAACAAAATCTCATGAGATCCATAGTGAGACGGGGATCTGGACAATTCCTAAAACGTCGTAGGTCGAAATAATTTATCATTTTTGTGACACTAAGAGGGTTGAAGATGAAAAACACTTTCTCTTAGAATTTCCTACGTACACCCACATTAGATTGAAATTTCAAAATATTTGTTACAACAATGACCTTCCTAACCTTTTAACTCATCAAACTATGATGATTTAGGAATTCTTTTCTTAAATATTTTCAAGCAATTCTAATGCAAACCAAGTAATTCCTTACTTTTATTAAGGTCTAATAAACCAAATTTGGTTTCAATGGACGTTGAGCATCATCATCATCATCATATTGTGATTTAAAAAAATAAAATTAAATGTTGAATAGTGTATTAGAAGGATAAAAAATATACATAAAACTATACAATAGAGAGATCCTTTTAGTTTGGCATGAGGATTTTTTTTATCCAAATTTTCAAAATAAGAAAAAAATAATTCAACACTACTATAGTAAGATTAAGATTACCTATTAATTAAGTAATTATTAACCAAAGTTAGTTGGTCCTAACCAGGGATGATTTTAAGTATGAAAATTTATATTAAAATGTAGAAACATGGGTTAATCTTACTTGTCCATAATATGCAAATTGTAAAAATTTTGGCGTTAGTTTTTGTAAAAATATTCAAATTTCTAAGGATTTTATATACTTTCTATAAAATTTTGGTGTTTTTTAAGTAAAGTAATTTTATTCTATGGAATTTTGGTGAATTTGTTTTAGACAAAATGTAAATTGGTGAATCGTTTTTTGGGAAGACCCATGGAAAATTAGCCCATTTGCGAAATTTAGCCCCTAAAATCATCTATAGTCCTAACTTACCCTAATGTGATTAGTTTTATAGTCATAAATATTGCTTACACTAGTGTCAAAATATATAAAAGGATCACTGAATAAAATAGTTAAGACTCATCGAGCTATTTTCATGTTATGCCTAAGTGGCATGATATTCTTGTTRTTGACCACTAATGGGATGAAGATGCCTCACTCTATCCTTGATGGCCCTCATTGATTGGTGGGTGTGCTAGAGAATGTATTTTTCCACTTGGGTGGGATATCATATCACTATAAACTTGAATACCTTTCTAAACTCTTCKTATCTGCTATGAGAGGTGATTTGTCATGACTTGACAACTTAAAACTTGAACTTTGTTGTAAAAAATAAAGGACCTGCACTTCAAATATTGGATGGATGTTTTCTTGAGAGCCCATTGTTGAAGGATTGGGTGTGTTATGTCATATTTAACATGAGAATGTAACACCAATCAACATGGGAGGTGATACATGTATAAACCTTGAGCTACTCAGTCATACAAGTTTAAATTTTGAGATTGAAAGAAAGATAATGGAAGTAATGTTGTAATTCTCCCCAAGTGAAAAAATCCCTATGGCATGTAAAAACCCTAGCCAGAAAACCTTCCCACATTTGACTTTGATCGCTAATAAAGGAAAGTAGAAATGAGAATTTTGGAGCTACCAAGTCAACACAATCAATACTTTTACCATTAATACCACTTAGTGTTGAGCATGGAAACTCTAACTCCAACATAACAACTTAAATAAAGACCAAAGTATATGCATAAATGGTATCTTAGTTGTACGATATAATAAGAAGAAAAATAAAATTACTTGCCCATTTAATACATGTGGGGGTTCTACCAAGCAACTAAAATGGTTTTTTGCACACTTCATTGATATCTCCTTATGATTGAAAAATATTGAGATGTTAGGCCTACTATTGTTTTTATCCTGGTTCTACTAAGAGTTTTATACTACTGGAATGGTATTGATACCATTGAAATTTTTATTTCAGATAATGTTTTATATATATGTAGACAGGTAGAAGAAAAGCAACATGACTTTGATCAGGTTGAGATGGTTCTAGGTGTACTCAAGGTGTTGACACTTTAATATGGGAATGTATGTAGGGTTGGGAGTAAGTATTACTAACATAAATATTTATGTGACTACTCTTGGTTCCTATGATTTAATCATAGGAATGGATTGGTTGGAAGCCCATTGGGTTGTTTTAGATTGCTAAAATAAAAAAAATGTTTTCAGAATGATTTCAGACAACCTACGACTCTTCATGGGAAGAAGAGGTTTTCTTCTTTGATACTTATATCATCCTTGAAAATGAAACATAGTCTTAGAAAATGATGTTAGGTGTATGCAGTGGTGGTATTGAATAAGGGAGATGATCCATGCTTGGACAAGACCACTTTTATTATGATTTCTTGATGTTTTTCCAAGTGAGTCGCCTAAACTTTCTCCTATGTGTGAAGTGAAATTTTCTATTAAGCTTAAGTTTCTATCTAAACCTATATCCAAAGCACCTTATCGCATGACTACACCTAGGTTTCTTCAGTTGTAGGTTCAACTTTAGGAGTTCTAATATTTGGTAATGATCAATATAGGTATTTCACCTTTGGGTGCACTGATGATATTTGTTAAAAACAATGATGGTTGTCTTCACTTATGTATTGATTACACACAATTGAATAAGATGATTATTAAAAACTAGTACCCCTAATCTCGTATTTATGATTTTTTTATTAAATGATGTGAGCTATTGTGTTCTCTAAGATTCATTTGTGATTTGAATATCATAAAGTGGGAATTAAATATGAGAATATTCCAAAGTGTACTTTTTGGACTTGCTTTGGGCATTATGAATTTGTGGTTGTACATTTTGGGTTAACTAATGCCGTAGAGGTTTTATGAGTTTGATGAATGGTGTATTTAAGAAATATCTACACAAGTTTTTTCAAGTATTTTTAGACGATACATTGATATATCCTAGAACTCCATAATAGCATGAAGAACATTTAAGATTGGTTTTGCAATGCTTGAGGGAAAACAAGTTGCATGCCGAGTTGTCTAAATGACCATTTTTCCAACTACAGATCTATTGTTTAGGTCATATCATATCTAGTGATGGTATTATAGTGGTTCCTGCAAATATTGAAGCTAACACTTAGTCACCAAAACCAAAGAATATGCATCGGGTGTGTAATTTTATGGGCATGGTGGGATATTATAGGAGATTTGTGGAGGGATTTTCCAAAATTGCTAGTCCAATCACTTCTTCGGTTAAGCAAGGAGTATTTTTTATTATTTTTCATGGACTAAGGAATGTGAGAAATATTTTCCTTTTCTTAATAATTTATTGACTTCATCCCCAATATTGAAGCTACTTGATTTGGGAAAATCTTTTATTGTTTGTATTGATGCATCAAAGGTAGGATTCGATTTTATTCTTTCCTAGGATGGAAGAGTAATTGCATATTCTTATAGAAACATAAGACTGCATGATGAGGACTATGTAACTCATATTTTAGAGTTGGCACTGATTGTCCATGTTGTGAGACTTCCGAGACACTACCTTTTAGGAATAAAATTTGCGCTAAATAAAATTCATAGAAGTTTGCAATATATATTTACTTAGAGTGATCTAAATGGAAAATAGAGGTGTTGATTAGAGCTTTTGAGTGAGTATGACTGATATTAATTTGATCAAAGGGAATCTAAACAAGGTAGTTGATGCACTCAACCAAATGCCTCATATTTATTCTTTGATTCCCTTAAAAGTGTTTTTAAGTGAATGTATTATGAGTTTACAAATGGCGATAGTTGGGGTTCATAGGTAAGAATTGCTATTTGTTGCCAGATCACTTGGAAAACCGAGTTTGAGGGGTATTCTTGCGATGTTGATGAGATAGTAAGATTCTTGAAGATATTTTTTGTTCCTTAGGGGAAATGTCTTAATGAGTTTATTTTAAATGAAGCTCATCATTCTTTGTATGTATCCCATACAAGTGTGAAAAATATGTATGCTTTTTTTTTACTACAAAGATTGACAACTGGGCGAGCTCATACTTGCATGACACTGTTAAGAACCAAATATCAATATAGCATAGAAGAACCTTAGAAAAAGTACTCAACGCCTTGAAAAAGAGATAATTTCAGATAATAAGCCTCTTCGAGGGGGAAACCTCCTTTTACCCCACTTAAATGTTCAAGTACAAGATGATTCAAAATGAAAATGTCTCCTTGGTAGATATAGGAGACTAGGAGGTATAATTACAACTAATGGCCTAAAGCCGACATAAATAAAATAACATTACTAATATATGTATATACCCCAATTAAGGGGAGTAGTGAGTCAATAATAAGGCTTAACATGCCCCTCCTTGAGACAAGTGTTATGCAGCATGAGAGTAACCTCTGGATGCTTTTTGTACTCTAAAGGCTGTCCTTCCCAAGTGGAATCTGATTTGGTAGTTTCCTCCATTTTAATGAGAGACTCTGAAATGGATCCTATTCCTCATTTGTGAATTCTTGTGTCAGTGATGGCCAGGGCTCTAATATGATTTTTCCTTCCTTGTCAAGTTAGGGAAATATAGTTTGGTATTTGGGATCTTGTAAGCCTATAACCTTCTTTAAGCATGAAACATGGAATATTGGGTGTACTCTAGAGTGATCTGCAGGCAAATCCAATTCATATGCCATGGTACCAATGTTTTGCAACACCTTATAAAGGGCCATAGTACTTTGTTGATAATTTATTATCCTTCTTGGCTTGCTTGAGGGACATCTGTTTGTATGGTTGTGATCTTAAAAACACCCAATCTCTACTTCAAAACTTATTTCCTACGATGCTGATCTACTTGTTGTTCATCTGATTATGTGCAATGAATTAGAGGTTGTCCTTTAGATTTGGAGAGACATTTGTTGATTCTCGTGTGATCTTCCACTACTTGAAACCTTACAGATTTTCTTTTTAGAAGAAGTGATGGAAGGAGGAATTAAAATTATCCATAAAGTCACCATAAATGGTGTCGTACATTTAGGTGAAGGAAGTCTTATACCACCATGCAAGGAGTAACCAGCTGAACCATTGTGTTTTGTTTATCAGGGAGACTAAGCAGCGAAGGTAGCCTTCAGGACATTTATTTCACTATCTCAGTTTTGTCCATTAGATTGAGGATGATAGAATGAGATATGATCAGTTGAGTGCCCAAAAAAGAAAATAATTGTCCAAAAATGTCAGTGAGAGATGGGATCTGTCACTCACAATAACCTTTGGGCTGCCATGTAGCTTTTAATTTGTCTCCATGGAATGCGTGCTTATACTAGATTTGAAGGGATGTGAGAGTGAAAAAAAGTGTGCATGCTTGGTCATTCTATCAACAATCACCATGATGACACTCTTTCCTTGAGGAATTTGGTAACCATGATGAAATCTTTAGAGAAGAAGTGATGGAAGGAGGGTGGTATCCATAAAGTGCCATAAATGGTGTCATTTTTGTTGCAGTATGAAAGGAAGTCTTATACCACCATTCTGCCAAGGGTAACCATTTGAACCATTGTGTTTGTTTATCAGAGACTAAGCAACGAAGGTAGCCTTCCAGACATTTGTTCACTATCTCGGTTTGTCCATTAGATTGAGGATGATAGAATGAGATATGATCCAATTGAGTACCCAAACAAGAAAATAATTCTGTCCAAAAATGTCCAGTGAAGATGGGATCTCTGTCACTTACAATAACCTTTGGGCTGCCATGTAGCTTTTGAACTGTCTCCATGAATGCGGTGGCAACTATACTAGATTTGAAGGGATGAGAGAGTGCACCAAAGTGTGTGTACTTGGTCATTCTATCAACAATCACCATGATGACACTCTTTCCTTCAGAATTTGGTAACCCTGTGATGAAATCCATCGAAACCTCCTCCCAGCGCTGACTTGGGATGGATAATGGTTGTAAAAGGCCTAGGGTCTTAATTGTTTCCACCTTATTTTGTTGGCAAACCAAACATTCTTCCACAAACCTTTGAACATTATTTTTAAGGCCATCCCCAAAAAAATCCTTCTTGACTCTATGGTAGGTTTTCAAAAATCCCGAGTGCCCTCTTACTGGAGAGGTGTGCAATTCCATTACTACCTTTTGTTTGAGTTGGGAGTTATTACATAAATATAAGCGATCTTTGTACCATAGGGAATCATTTTTCCTTGTAAATGTATCTGATGCACTGGAATCCTACT
>SNQJ01S0029475.1:0-18201 GCA_010110895.2 Picea sitchensis | reverse complement strand
CCCAGGACTAAATGGGGATCTGTGAAGTGCACACTGTGAATTCTATCTAATTATTAAAGCAAGATACTGTCATCCTCATTCATGCATGTAATGTAACTAGATCCATTAATTCATTCATACATCATTCTAACATCTACTCATAGACAATAAAAGAGATACAAACATTCAATCACATAACATAGGTTTTACTGTGGTTCACCCCCTCCCAGGATACGTCCACAAAGATCTGTCTCTCAAGCTCTTTTATTATGGTAGTTCCAAAACTACAACGTCGCGTGCTTTACAACTCGTGCTTTGTCGGGTCAAGATCTATTATGAGGCAGACTAGATCACACCATGATCCTTAGCCTATGATCTAACCCTCAATATCTACCCTTCTGACCCTCCACAACTCAACAACTTATAAGATTGGATCGCATTACAATAGTGTTACAGACTAGTTACTTCTTCTCACATGAGTAAAACTTCATAAAAAACCAGAACCCCCTAGACCTCCTAGGTATCTATTTATATGTGTTTTTGGCTCATCAGCCGTTACATTCTCTTACCAAAACCCTAACCTAGTTAGGTCTTCTTGCATGCTGGCCTTGCATGCTTTCCTCCTTTGCATGCACGTTTCCTTTCGTCCCCTGGTTTTCCTGCCAGTTGTCTTTCTTTCCCATATTATTGCATGCACACCTCGCATGCCTCCCTGCCAACTGTCTTTCCTCCATGTCATGCCTTTTTCCCAAAATGGGAATGTGCCCAACAACCTCCCTTTCCTCTCTTTGAACCACTTCGGTCTCTTCTTTGGGTGCAATTTCCAACAATGCTCATCATCATTTCCTTCTTTTTTGCAATGCTTGCAAGAGAGATTTCTTCCCATTCCATTTTCCTTTGTCATCCTTCTTTGAAGATGATTCCCCTGATACACTAACTCCAGTTTTTCTTGTTTCAATATATGTTTCTTGGACATGAACCTCATCAAGATTATTAGGTCCAAACATGAATACAATATTATGAATATAAGCATGCAAACCTCCTATATAATTCATGAGAGTTTCTTGTGTAGTCAATGGAACATCTAACATCAAAGCCATCTTACGAAATTCATTTGTATAGTCCTGCACCAATTGTCGTTTTCTTAACTTACGACTTTTCCATTCAATTAAAGCCTTTTTCTTATATCCCAATGGATAGAACTATTTTCTAAGTGCGGAAATAAAATCATGCCATGATGGAAAAATCTTACCAACTTTCTGAGTTCCATATTGCATCTTACTTTGCCACCAGATGAGAGTTGTGCCTTCAAGATGAAGCGATGCCAATCTGATTTTGGTTGTCTCATCTTTGATTTGATGCACATTACAATATACCTCCATCTGTATAACCCAGTCATCAAGTTTCTCAGCATTAACTTTGCCATCATACATAGGTAAGACAAATTTTACATCAAGTTTAAGTAATGTCATATCAGGATTATGTTTATGAGAATGTTTTCTTGAAGAAGTAGTATTTGAACTTGTACTTGAAGAAGAAGAAGAAGATGGAGATGAAGGAGGTGAAGGAGTAGATTTTGGAGGGTGCTCTCCTTCTTCACTTTTGTCTTGCTTTGAAGATTCCCCTTGAACCGGTCTCTTCCATTCCAAGTAATCATCATACAACACCTTTACCATCTCCGACATGGAAAATAAATTTCTTTGAAACTCTCTTTCATTTTGAGAAAGTCCTTCTTCCGATGCCATCTTCTCACTTTGATATGTCCTATTTCTTGATCCAATCTTAGGATATCCTTCTACAAGCTCTCCTTCACCATGACTTAGCTTTTCCCTGGTAATCATGCAAACTCAAACAACCAACTGTCAACCTGCTTTGATACCACTTGATCCGAAAATGATCTTTTAAAGACTATAGTTAATTTTATGCATGAGTTGATTTACCATTTAGGAATTAAGGAGAAGAAGAAGTTTTAATGAAAGCATGTTGCAGTGATCATAAAGAATGCAAAACAAAAAGTAAACATCAAGAACAACAAACCATAATGCCAAAGATTGTTAACAGAGTTCGACAAGGTTTCCTACGTCTCCGAGCCTTTGTCTCAGTGGGGGAGGCTTTCTTATTAATATTCAATGATTCAAAATTACATAAAAGTATCTCAAATGGATTAAAAAATGGTTTGGATGTGTTCTTCTTGACCTCAAGAATCCAACACGATTGACGACACTGAAAAATGTTGAGTGTAGCTCCCGGAAATGGCCTCCAAAGTTCGCTTCATCAATGGCTTCCCTACATAAAAATGGATTGGACCTCACAATTCTTCAACATTTCTCATGTTATGAACCTCCTTGGATTTTTAAAAACCTCTGGTTGGTATAGATTTTGAGTTGGGGGTCACCTTCCAACTTCCTCCCAAGATCTGGCCTCAAAAAGGGCTCCAAATCCTCATTTTTGGGAAAAATCCTCCAAAAATCAAGTTAAAATCAACATAAAAATAAAAACCATAGGTTAAAAACCCACTTTGGGAAAAAATGCACGCGCCAACCCCTTTTACTCGAGCTCCTGGTCACATGGGTTTCTTCCATATGGCCACACGCTAACCCTGCACCCTATTCCTTTGGCCTGGTCGTATGGAGGTTTATGTGGCCAGGTGTTAATCCCCCGTGCCATGAACTCGCTTCGCTCCTAGTCTTGTGTGTGCCATGTGGCCTCGATCTAGCTCCATCGTCTGCGGGCTGGCCTCGCCGGCCGGGCTTATCCCCCAACTCCCACGCCATCCAACTTAAACCCAAAATCTGTCATATGTATAACAAGTAATACTAGTAGCCCGGGTGGTGAGCGTGTTGTGGTTAAAGCTTGGCATGCCTGGAGGTCACGGGTTCGACCCTGTCAGAGGTGGAAACAAATTTTTTAACCAACCCTTATTGGCCTCATTTGGAGTGCCACGTGGTGCCCTATGATTGGGCCACATGTCACCCTTTGATTCACCGTCATACAAACAGTCACCGCATAGTCAACACACAATCAACCTGCATAGTCAACTTCGTACGCAACTTCATTGCCACGTGTCATGACCTGATCCTACCACGTCATCTTCCAGCCTGTCATTCGTACTGCCACGTGTCGGACTGTCGCCGGGCCACATCATTGTACGAACTGCCACATCAATGTCCGTACATTCCACGTGTCAAATCTGAATTGTGCCAACTCAGCCCTGAAAATGCCAAATATTCCTGACACATGTCACCTCCTGGTAATGCCATGTCATTCTGCTGATGTCATCTTCCACGCCACGCTGACGTACTAATGATTTTGACAGTACAAACTCTGACTGTTGACTTTGAATTTTTTGCATGTTTGAGAAAACGTTCAGAACGCCATAACATTCGCATATGGTGTCCATTTTCAGAAAAAAAACATACTTCCAGGATCGAGACGACGAGCCCTACACAATGGCGTTGGTTTCGTTCGATTCTGAGAACTATGAAATTTTGGCTTTTCTGGATCCATTTTGGATCATACACGTTCCCAAAATTTCCGTCAATCTTCTCTCCGTGTATCAGATGACAAACTCTGGCACCATAAAGAGAGTCATATTCACACCTGATGCAGTGGACATCTATGACATGAAAATCAATTCCAGGGTTGCTACCAGTGAGGTAAATCATTTATCGAGACTCTACACATTTTCTGAATTTATTGAACCAAATTATGCATTACTGCTTACCCATGTTGATGAAAGCAATAGGATATGGCACGAAAGGTTCGTTCATTTAAATTTCAGATATATGCAACAACTTAACAAGTAGGGAATGGTTGATGGTCAACCTAACATCCACTTCTCCAAAGGAATTTTTGAGGGATGTGTTCTTGGAAAACACCCTCAAGAGAAATTCAACAAAGGAAAGACTCAGAAGGCTTCCTTCCTTTAGATCTGATCCATAGTGACCTCATGGGTCCTTTTCTGCATCCATCAATCAGTCAATCAAGGTATGTGCTCATTTTTGTTGATGATTTCTCATGCTTCACATGGATTTTCTTTCTCAGGCAAAAATCAGAGGTCTTTCAACACCTCAAAGATTTCAAATCCCTTGTTGAAACACAGTCAGGAAAGAAGATAAAAGTCCTCCAAACAGATAAATGGGGAGAGTATGTCAACCATGAGATACAAAATCTTTTTCATGAGTTCGGGATTCAGTTGCAACACATGGTTCCTTATACTCCGCAACAAAATGGATTTGCCGAGAAGAAAAATAGATCTCTAAAAGAGATGGCATATTGCGTGCTACATGCAAAGTCACTTCCAGAGAGATTATGGGCTGAAGAAATTAATTTCCCAACCTACATCTAAAACAAATCTCCCCATAAATATATCATGGCCCCCTACGAGGCTTGGAGTGGCCTGAAACCAGAAGTGACCCACTTTCGTATATTTGGTTCTCATGCATGGGCCTGGATTTCATATGAGAAGAGGAAGGCACTTGATCCAAAGAGCACATACTGTATCTTTGTTGGATACCTCGATGGTGTGAAGAGATACAGACTCATTGATTTTTCCTTGGACCAGCTCATCATCGAGCGTAATGTCCAATTCGAGGAAAGTGTCTCACATGTACCTTAACAACCACATATAGACACTTTTGTTCTTCCACTTGTCAGAAATGATGAATGCGCACATGTCAACTCTTCTTCAGATGAGAGTTTTGATTCATAGGATTCATATGATTCAGATATCGAGTCAGTACAGTCAGATGCAGAGTCAGTGCATGTAGATGCAGATGCAGAGCCAGAGAAAAGGCCCAAGTGGGACAAGACTACTCTTCAGGATGTAGGAGATCTTGTTGGGGATCAAACTGATACTAGGAGGACTTGATCTAATTTCAAGGAGCCTCCTCTTGCACTCATTTCCACTGAAACAATGCCACCCAGACATATTTTCTTAGTTCAATGTTAATATCCAAAGTCCTATGGAGAGGCTACTGGAAATCCCTTTTGGGAATCCGCCATGTAGGAGGAGTACAACTCCCTCCTCGAGAACTAGACTTGGGATTTGGTTCCCCTTCCTTCAGGAATGAAACTTGTCAGGTGCAGATGGGTCTATAGGACTAAGAGCACAGTGGATGGATAGGTTAGCAGATACAAATCCAGGCTAGTTTCCAAAGGCTTTTAACAGGTGCACGGTATTGACTATGATGAGACCTTCGCTCCATTAGTGAAGATGGATTCCATACATTTGACACTTTCCATTGCGACAACCAAAGGATGATAAGTCCATCAGATGGATGTGTAGAATGCATTTCTTCACGAATATCTCTCTAAGGAGATTTATATGGAGAAGACCCAAGGATTTATGGAGAATTCATCTTTGGTATTTTGACTGAAGAAGTCTCTTTATGGCCTCAAGCAGGACCCTAGGGCATGCTATGACAAGATGGACTCCTACCTTCTGTCACAGAACTTTGTACATTGTAAGTCAGACCTAGATGTTTACATGCTCAGGATGACTGGTTAACTTCTACTCCTAGTTTTGTATGTTGATGATTTGTTGATCATCGGTTGCTCGAATTCAACAATTTCTACAGTCAAGAGGATTCTGCATGAAAGGTTCTTGATGATGGAAATGGGTCCACTACATTTCTTTCTCGGACTCGAGATCAGTCAAGATGCATCATGCATCAAACTGTCTCAGGCCAAGTATGCACAATATCTCCTTGAGATATTTCACATGACAGACTGCAAGTTTGCCCCGACTCCTTTCCTATCAGAAGTCAGACTTGAGAATGGCAGGTGTTATCACTCCAAGAAACTCTTTGGGGTCGTAGGCCAAAGATGCTTGGTAACTCAAGAATATGGTAAATTTGGTATGCTTGGATCAATGGGATAACTTAATGGCTAATGAGAAGAACAACTTATCATGCATTCGAATAAGACAGTGCTTTAGAAATCAATAATCAGATAAAGTAATTGGAATAGGGTATGAAGAACACTAATCTAGATAACCAAGTACATTAACATGCAGGGTCATACAAGATAGTGAGAGATCCTTTAATTCAAATTCATGAGCTAAATAAGAAGATAACAGTTCTTAAAAGCTGAGCTAAACTGAATCAAAGTACAGAGTAATGCAACAGATGAACAAATATGACATTGGTAGCAAAAGAAGACTGTGATTCATATCAAGATAAGAGTCTATGTACATGAGCCAAAATGTATCCAGGATTGACCCCCCTTTTGTTCATCTATTGTCTTTATCTTTATAGCTTTACAATACAGTTTTCAGATCCTAAAAGAATGGATCAGATATGCTAAAGATAGAAAGTCAAAACTGATTTACAAAAGATAAGGAATGATCCTCAAAATGAGGTCAATTCCACATTTCATGGTCTTCAGATGATGTAGAATCCCTGTGCAGTGCAGATAAGCCTTCCAAAGCTGTTTGATGACTCTTAAGAAAGATGAATTTCGAATTTGCTAATTTTGGAAAAAACCCTGATTTGTTGCCTCCAAAATAGGTGTCAAAACCAACTTGAATACTTTTTCTAACCCTTTTACATCAAAAGTGGATCGTAGATATGACTCTATAATTCAACATCTATCCATTAAAAGAGTTTTCAAGAGATTCGGATTAGCAAAACTTCGATCTGGGCAAAATTTCACCAAATCTGGCCATCTCAGGTTTCACCAGCTAATTCGCCTTACGATCTGCTAGTTAGCTAGTGAAAGCTCTCCTTTTCACCAGCTAACTGGTTATAATTTCACCTTTTTCACTGGTGAAAGTTCTGTCTTGGTCAAAAAGGAAATCTTCAAAATGAGTATACTCTGCCTCCATGGCTGCCATCTGTTCCTTTAGAATTTGAACCAAATTCTTTATTGTCTTCTTCAATTTGCTTCATATAAATTGACAGAGAGTTTTTTGTTCATCTGTATTGATGCTGTGACTTTCTTTACCCATGCTCAGCTGCTAACACATTTATGCTTTGATTTAGGTATTGATAGTGGATATCTTACAACTCGATGTGAAACATACATTGTTTTATATTATGTGCTCCAACAACTAGTTGTGATGTTTTCCTTGCAAAATGCAACAACTACATGATGACTTCCACTTGGCATGTTGATCCGTAAAAACTTGAAGCTTTTGCTTGAAGCATCATCCAGTTTGAAGACCCTCACTACCCTGTCTGCACAAGCTGTTGCCAAAATTAGACCATCTGATATGAAACAAAGCCATGTGGCTGCATCACTGTGTCCCTTCAACGTATTCAGATCCATAGGATGGTGACGTTGCCCCTTGTCAGCAGCAGAAACATGAGACTTGGAGTGAGAATGAGATTTTTTCTTAGCGTGGGTTGAAGGCTTGGAAGCACTGTCGTTATTGGTGATCTTTGGAGGCAATTAAGCCACTACCATCTTCACTTCATTGCGTTTTCTTCTCAGATAGAAAGCGAAGAACATTGCTACCGATAACCTACCAATAAGACCCAAAAGTAAAATGCCCATCGGTGGAGATGCTAGTATTTCCATTGAAGAAGAAGCCATTGCCAATAAGATTAATGCTTGCGCCAAATGATCTCTGGAAACCATTTAGAATCTAATAAGCTATCAACACACAACACCAAACGAACTCTTGAGTATCCTTGCCAAGGGTTATCTCTGTCAATTTCCTATGACCTGGAAGAAATGAAAACAAACAAATGATCTGCAAACACACTTCTGCGCCCTGTTGTTTGCCTTATTGTTCCCATGAAGAAAACGTGTTGTTTCTTTGGATGAGCACATGGCTTGATTAGTGGCTTGATTTGTGGCTTGAGTTTTAAGGTTTGACCCGTGACTTTGAGTGTCGACTAATAGTTGTTAGTGAAATAAGACTCACTATTTACAAAATTGACACCTGCGCCAAACCTTACATGATACATGTACAAAATCCAATAACCGACACTTGTTGATGAGGTGGATAGGATAGGAGCTCGTGATTTATGACTTGACTCAGCGCTGGGCTTTATGTGATTTTGTAGCATGTCATAAGAATCGGGCTTGTGACTATAGTTTGACTCGAGATTAGGCTTGAGGACTCGGCTTTGGCTTGGGGCCTTATATATGACTGTGCACTTTGACTTTGTATTGAATGCACTTGATGTGCAGACCTGGAACTTAGCATATATGAACCTATATATTTCTTTGTCCATAATATGGGATATAAAACATAAAAATAAAACAATGGTATATTTTTATGTTTTATAATCTCTATAGCATAGACTAGAGAAAAATAAATGACATTTATTTGTATCTTGTATTGCAGGTCCGGAGGTATAGAAACAAAGGATTTGTGAGCAGAGTAATCAAACAAGAGCTTAATGAACACTATGAAGGTTCGGATACTAGCAAAGAGACTGAAGAAAACGATAGATCAGTTGAAGATTGATGGAAATACTCATCAAAATACCAGTGCGTTTTTTTTTATCGCTAACAACGGGGACACTCCACTGGTGGACAACGCACGGTACAAAAAACTAGTGGGGAGCTTGTTGTATCTCACACACTCCAGACCATACCTCTCCTATGTAGTTTGAGCAGTCTCTAGTTTCATGCAGGAGCCGCATGAGCTATATTGGAAGGCTGCAAAGCATATCCTTCGATACGTACAGGGCACCATCACTTTTTTGATTCACTATGCAACAAACTCTACATTCGGCCTCATCAGGTTCAATGATTCTAACTGGGTTGGCGATAGCATTGATCGCAAGTCCACATCTAGTTACTCACTTAGTCTTGGTTCTGGGCCTATCTATTGGTCGAGTAAGAAGCAGGCTACTATTTCTCTATCTTCATTCGAGGCAGAGTACAGAGGGACAATTAACATAACCATTTAGTCTCTGTGGCTACACCATTTTCTCATTGAGTTGGGCATTCAATTTCACAGACCGATCATCATATCGTGTGACAACCAGAGCACTTCGAATTTCTGTAGAGATCCAATTTAGAGGCAACAGATGAAGCACATCGAGATCCACATGCACTACATTGGGACTTAGTACATGAGGGGATCATCGACCTGCAGTTATGTCCTTCAACAAAACACACTGCAGACATCTTCACCAAGACATTCACTGAGCATAATTTCCATTCTCTATGCAGTTGTCTTGGAGTGAAGGACACAGTTTCCTAGCAACTGCCAATTCTTTGTTTTACATACACTGTACTTTGAGGTGGGGGGGGGGATTCCCATGAGGTTTTCCCTCTTTCCTTGTTTATTTCAGTGTATCTTTTGTATTTGGGTACCTAACATGGCCTCGTTGTCGGGACCCATTCTTTATTTTCACCATAGGGATGTTCAGAGGGGGTGTTGGAGATACTTCACACACACCTAGGATTTATTTTCTAATGTTTTCCCTATGTTTATTAGTCATTGTCAGTCTCCTATAGTTTAGGAAGAATATTCCTCTAGGAGGATATTCTCGCCAGTTCCTGTTCCGGTTGATCAATTGAGTGGAATCCTAGATGCCATTGGGATCACCGACTAATGCGTGTCCTTGGGATTATCACCGGACTAGCACATTACTCATGATTCGTTGATCTCCTCTTCACTTCACTCTGTTTCAATGGAATTAACTAAAGAAGTAGAGAACTGAGTTAACTTTCAGACTAGGTGGTTAACTCTACGTAACTTCAGAGACTAGAGTAGGTGGCAATTTACTCTCATAACTATCGGTGTGTGTCGGATCACTCTAGACCAGCACTATGGCACATTGGATTCTCCTCAGGTGTGCATTAGTTGGATATACAAAGGTATATCATGTGTAAATTATCATTCATTCATTTGGTTAATGAGAATTCTTCCATTCTTTCTCTCACGCTTCTCTTTTCTCATATTTTCTCTGCAGAAGCTTTGTATGTCATTTGCTATTCAGATCTATTTTTTGCGGGTTCAACACATTTACACCTTCCCCGAACCATGTCGCGAATAATGAAACACATACCCAACAATCACATGGAGTAGTCCTACAACTTAGATGAAAACACTAATGTATTGAGCTATAAAACCATAGCCATCTTGAAGAGTATACTATTCAAGAGTGAATTCAAAGCTTCTATCACCAAATAGTAATTCACATATTATTCTATTGTGGCATGCATGATTAAAACCTCTTGCATGTATGAAGGGTGATGAATTGTTAGACAATGGACATAAAACTTGTCTCACTACTATTCATATCACTCATTTGAAATGTTGCGTGGATCCTAAAACGTTTCCCTCATACTGCTTGGTTATTTAAGTGTTGAGACAGTCCTAAAATTGTTTACTATGGTAAAATCCTTCTAAACTTTATATTTTATGTTAATGGGCTACGATAAGTATAAATATGACATTTTTCTTTAGCACCCTTATCAATACCTTCTACAATGTCCATGGCCAATCTATTGTCATTATATTCTACACTTTAACAAGCCTAGAATAAGCTTCATTGATAGTCGTTTTCACTATTAATCCCATCAAATTCAACTTACTACTTGCTATTTACGTGAAATTCCATATTTCATTACATATGCTCGTAGGATCCAAATTGTAATAAAAAGTGGATATACACTTTGAGGAGTACCAAGCACTTTACACCACACAATCTAACATCAATCACAATGAAAATATTACTATTACTTATCTCTATTATTATTTAACTCTATTAAATATTGTTAAGACACTTTATAATTCCCTTTTACTGTTTGCAACTCCTTCTAAGAAAGGGCCTTATATCCTCCATCTACATACATGGAGGATACTTTGCTTAAAGCATCATGAAACAATCCTTGTGATGCCTTCCAAAATGTTGCACAATATAATTTTAACCATTCCTTTCTACTTTTTTAGTGTTGTGTGTGCTACAATGGGCTCTGAACAAGTTTGTAGTTGGAAAAAATTTATACTCATCCCAGCGACATTCTAGCACTAAATTATGACATAAAATGTTAAACATGTTACATTGTAAAATACAAATATATATACACTCTAAACTTGTCAAATCAATTTAGATAATTAGGTGTGGGTATGTCATTATATGCATGTATGTAATACATGCACAACATACATATAATATTACCACACATTGTTATTTTTTTTGTTTTTCCTATTTTCCATTCTTGTAATGTGCCTATTTTTGTTGTTCATTATTGTAACATGTCTACATAGTTTGGATTTTTTAGGGGGATTAGGCTCAGGATAAATCTCCTAACATTATTATGGAGCTCATAAATATCGAAGAAATTGGAGTTAGAATGGTCAAAATTGAAGGCCTTTCTAGAACCCATCAAATTTGCTTCTTCTTTGTCTCTATAGATAAAATAAATGTAGAGTATGACTTTGGATTTGATAATAATATTTCCTAGAGATGGTAAGTGCGTGTTTAGATAATTTAGTACTCTAGTACTGATGCCAAATTTTATTTTCTCTATCTATGCAAGATTCTTTGAATGTTCATGGTTGAATTGTTATAGATGTCATATGCGATTTATCTATGAGTGGAGTAAGTTACATAACTAGAGATACCATTGGGAATGAAAATGGTGGCCATTAAATAATGAATTTCTCTTTAAATTAATTATATATTTTGTAATTAATGGAAAATGTTACATTTGAAAACGATTTTGATGTTTTCTAAATGATCCAGTGGTTAAGAAAATAATTATATTGGAACCAATGCACTATTTGAGAATTTCTCTAGAATGTCATTATTCTCTACTATAGCATCCTATATACCATGGATTAACACACATACAAAACACCTTCATTATTCAGTTTTCCAAGCCCAAACCATTTGGTATTGTGAAACTACATCAGTGGCATGATATGCAGATTTCTATGGTAAATGGCCATTAAATACTCTAATCAATAACTAACTATACATACATACATTGATACATGGACATTGACAACTACCCTTCTTCATAATACAAAACCAACATTAGCATCCATGGGCATAAACATTAAGAACCAATAAAAATAGTAAGTATGTTCCCACGTAGTTGGTGTGAATTACATTCATTCGGTACATAAAATTGAGATGTGTACTAGGTTGTTATTAGTTCACATGATCTAAATCTCACTCACTCTTTGAGATCATAAAGGACTCTCATGAAATGAGAACATTGTAGACAAGAGAAATCTCTCTCTCTCTCTCTCTCTCTCTCTCTCTCTCTCTCTATATATATATATATATATCATTTTGTTGGTTATACAAGTATGTCATTGTCACACAAATTTGGAAAAAAAAGGATGCAATTTTTGGAGTAAATACTTTTGTTGTTGTGTTTGAAAAGATAAAACATCACTCTTGAGATTATTCACTAAACATTATTATTTTTGTTATTATTATTATTTTTAGAAGTGAATCCATAATAATAAAAGTCTATTAAACATGGAAAACATTATGTATTTGAGTATATATCTTAGTGTATACATTATTCCTTATTTTGCTGTAACATTTATTATGATGTTACAAAGTTGCTATGAAAATTGATAAACTTTTCAATTTGATGGTTTTAGTAGTAGTAAGTTAATTAATGAATAACTTTATTTTGTTTTGATAAATTGAGTAGAAAATTTTATAAAAACTTTAACTTTCGTTATCAATTTTTTCTTTTACAATGAGATACACAAATTTTTTATCTAATAAAAAAATTAGTGGTTATATTTTATCTTATATCGTAGATATTTGGGCGAATATTTTATCATAATTTTGAAGTTTGATGGATAAGCAAGTTTGTGAATTCTATATAACCAACCAAATGCTATCATCGTTGGTCTTTATTGATAGCCATTAAACACCATATTCTCAACAAAGGAACCATACTCAAAATGGGGCACATGGAAAAAGGATGGTTGGAAATCCTAGAATTCTAACTTCCAATGGTTGTTGGTCTTTATTGGTCTTTATTGATAGCCATTAAACACCATATTCTCAACAAAGGAACCATGAAAAAAAATGGGCTACATGGAAAAACACTGGTTGGAAATCCTAGAATTCGAACTTCCAATGGTGTGTAGTTTAAAGATATCAAACAACTTGAAGCAAAGAAGGGATCAAAAAATTTTTGATATTGAAAAACAAAGACAATGATGTAGTTGCAAGCTGCAAATACACACCACACTATACACACATGCAAAGTAAGGGACACCGAGAAATATGCTCACAAAACCCTGAAGGGGAAATTATATTTATTAAATCATCATTCCCATGTGTTTCCTATATTGTACAAATGGTCCCTTTATAATAATAGGTGACCATAAAATATTTCGCAATTATGTATTTAGTTCAACCGAGTGCATAGCCCATCTTCATAACTCTTTCCATAATATCTCCATGAATCTTTCAACAAATCTTCATTCCTAATTTCTCTCATTTCTCCTCATCTATAATTCATACACAGACTTCTAGTATTAGTCCACCTCATCAAAAAGTCATTATTTAATTTATTTAGTAAACATTACAGATAGAAGTTATTCTTTGATACCGCCTTTTAACGAGTACTTGTGATCTCAATAATCCTTTGAATTGGTCTCATTTCTGTCTTCTTTATCTTTTCCTTTATTGCTCTCAGTATTCATCTTCAATCTTCTGCGATCTTTGGTCTTCTTCATTATTCGTCCTCAATCCTCTCCATTTTCATATTTTACTTGCAAACATAAACATTGTTGAAGTCCATATAAAAAAGTTATCATCCACCAAAATACATGGGTTATCAGCTACTATATCCATCGGGTTCTCCTGAAAACTTTTCTTTTACATGGTTCATCAACCATTATTTCATCACATGTATTTGTACATGTACCCTCTACTCTCCCTGCATCATCACCAGTGATCATCCTGGGTTTCCTTTGGCATAATTGTAACTATACTCTCAATGCACCTACATCATACTACCAAGGAACAAAAGACTTCTTCATAGATTCTTGTTCATGAGTTCATCAATGCTAGTACATTAGCTCCTCTCACTCACTCTTCTTGTGGATCTAGCTTCCATCTCACAAACTTCTATTTCACAGTTTGATTTTCTTAAACCATGCAAATACCTTTTTCATTACTTGCAATCTCCTCAGATCAGTAAACTATGAAAATCCATTTTTTCATGACTTGCGATCTCCCTTTCATGCTCAAATACAAAAGACCCTTTTCATGACTTGAAATCTCTCCAGTAAGGCTCAATATTTTGTCAGTGGTGGACTACCTCAAATCAATGATTCTTCACACAATCGAGCTTCTCCTCCTCACTTACCACTCTTCATTTACTTTAGCAAGTTCTCTCTCATAACAAGTGGTTTTTGCTTACCACAAACCTTACACTACAAAGAGGTTTTTAGAGCACCACGAACCTTTCAACATACAAATTATGGGGGATACATGCATCATTAGTCTTACATTAGGTATATACAATTTCACTTTAGGCTAATCTATCCTTTATACAAACATGAATAAAGACCTTTTTGAACTTTATTCAAGGACCATTAAACTGCTTAGGGATGTCTCTTTCATGGATTCCACGCTTTTCCATCAACCTGCAATTATTTATTCTTTACCTTGCTTTGCTTCTTTAATTCTTGCTTCTGCTTGGTGTCTTGCACTTTTCTTCCACGACTTCGCTTTTTCCCTTTTCCGCGCTTTTGTTTTTTCTGCATCAAAATTTCTTCCTTGTCATTGCCACTTCTCTTTCGTTGCTTCATTCTTTATGTCCATTTTCTTGTGCCATTTTCTTTGCTACTTTATCCTCTTTTATCTTCAATATGCCCTTGTTTTTTTCTTCTTTTGTTCATGTCTAGGAGTCCTTCATCGTCTTCTTTTTGTGGAATTTACCTTCTACTAAGCCCTTCATTTTTTCTATCCATGTTCTTTCTCAATTTCTTCGTCTAAGCTTCAATGTGCTCACAACCCTAATAGCTTCCTTACCAAATTATTTCTCACCTTGCTAGATACCTCAACTAGGTTGTCTCTTTCTATGAACCTACTCTTTTGGTATTTATGGTCCTTATTCACCTTAGACCTTGTCTCTGAACTCTTTACTCTTCAAACTTCAATAGCTATACGGTTTCTTCTTGCCACCAAATTCCTCTCTTCTTTTCTTCTTGCTTTCACTTTTCTTTGTTATCTTCTTTTGTCATGGAGTCAACATCATCTTCTTTCTACTATCATTTTCTTTCATCTTTTATCATGTTCTTGTATAATTCTTCATCTGAATCTTTCGCTGCAAGACCCACACAAAATTCTTTCTTGTAGGAGGGACCTCTCCATCCAACAAGCCACCTATAACACTAGATTGGAAAACTTACTTGAGACTCTAATGCCATGATTTTACATGACTTTACCTTTGACACTCACAATGTGAATGACTTTAACTTCACTTAAACTTTGACTCCAAATTGTAAACCTAACTTCAACTTATTGCATGAATTAACATAATTTGTTAGGTATCTAGTAACATGGATCATGCACTCTTCTTCATACAACAATTACACATCATCCACTTCCTCATAACTCTCTTGAAATTCAACTTCAACTTGGACTTTTTGACTTATTACATCAATAAAAGTAAACTCAATTTCAACTCCTAATATAAATTATCTAAATGATTTTGACTGGATTAAAAAAACTTTCTTTACAATACCACTAAATCTGAATTGAAATTCAACTTCAACTTGGACTTTTTGACTTATTAACTTGGACTTTTTGACTTATTACATCAATAAAAGTAAACTCAATTTCAACTCCTAACATAAATTATCTAAATGATTTTGACTGGATTAAAAAAACTTTCTTTACAATACCACTAAATCTGAATTGAAGCATAAAACACATCCACAAGAACTGTTGTCCATACGTGAAAAACTGTCAATATTTTCTGTTGTCCATACGTGAAAAACTGTCAATATTTTGTCCAATATTCTAGAAGTACAAATGCTTTCCCAGGTTGCACACATCATCCTAAACTTCTCTTTGACAAAGTGTCTGTCCACAACGTCTGCCAGCAATTCAACCCAGTCTATCCTTTGTAACTAGCAGTTAGAACAATGATTAAATTCGTTGAAGGACTCTAACTTTCTTTTTTAAACGACTCATTGAAATTTCATCAATACATAGTAACATACACATGATTATAACAATCATCGTGACTTGCCACTAATCGAGATATAAAAAAAATTCTGAATAGGAAGAACAAATCTATTAAATGATCAAATGACATCTGGCTATGTTCTGAATTACATTTTCTGTTATTTCAAGTTAGTATTTACTCTGGTTTTCTGTTTGAGATTGAACAATACCTTCTTTTGTATGTGTACCTTTGTGCTTATTGGTTTTTATGACTTCTTTAGGGGCTGTATGAATTTTGACGGTTACTTCTTTATTTTCAGCTTATTATTAGTCATGTTAAGATTGGGCTTGGTCATAAATGATATTATGTAAAAAAAAATATCTTAATATAATTTAGAGCTAATTTTTTATTAGAAAAAATGATTAAATCTCTAAACAAAAAAAAATGTGAAGAGAAAACTTATCCAAAAATTAGATTTATGTTCTTGACTTCCTCGAACTCTGTAACATCTAAGGATTCACTTGATCCAAGTTGTTATTCCTTTTGCATTTCTTATTGGACTTATTCTTAGTTGCGTCTATCTTCTCAGCAGTATTCATGTCCCACGACTCTTTCTCCTTCACAAATGAAAGCAGGTCAACTTCATAAATCAGAGTGGACTTCGGTGGAAAAATTGAAGTCCGTCTTAATCTCAGTTTCATGGTCATATTCAACTGCGACAATGGTCATAAAGTATGATTGTATTATCTGATTAATGATTGAGATAACTACAACACCATTATCAACAGTCAATGCTGCCAACGAATTAACAAATTCACCAAACGAAAAGAGCACTGCTAGATCTACTCCTTGCGTTAGATTTCGTTGAGTGGATGACATTGAATTCCTCCCTGCTATTACATCCTAGAAGCACACAGATCAACCATAGCCATTGATCACGAGAGATCCACTCCCTTGCTTTGAAATCGCCATGGACATTGCATCGATCGATTGATTTATAAACAAGGATGGCTTGAATATGCAAGAGAGAGATAAATGGTTGCCTTTTTCCCTTCTTCCTCTGAGAAAGCTAGGTCATTTGATAAACTCCTACCGTGCTTTCCCATGTCTCGTGGGGAATCGATCTTGAGACCCGGTGGTGTTAGAATATATAATGGATGTGTGCCAACGAATTAACAAATTCACCAAACGAAAAGAGCACTGCTAGATCTACTCCTTGCGTTAGATTTCGTTGAGTGGATGACATTGAATTCCTCCCTGCTATTACATCCTAGAAGCACACAGATCAACCATAGCCATTGATCATGAGAGATCCACTGCCTTGCTTTGAAATTGCCATGGACATTGCATCGATCGATTGATTTATAAACAAGGATGGCTTGAATATGCAGGAGAGAGATAAATGGTTGCCTTTTTCCCTTCTTCCTCTGAGAAAGCTAGGTCATTTGATAAACTCCTACCGTGCTTTCCCATGTCTCGTGGGGAATCGATCTTGAGACCCCGGTGGTGTTAGAATATAATGGATGTGTTCGTTTTACCATTGACAATATCTCTATTGTCACCCAACCATAGGCCAAAGCCACCCTCCGAGCACCTTAACCTTGATAGAGAATCACTTCGGAAGCAAACCCTAGGCTAGATAGCCACACAAAAGGTAGCGCACCTTTCCCCAAGGATAGCGCACTAACAAGAGTTGATCAGATAGTCCAAACCCTAGCCAAGAGATAGTCCAAGCCAAAGCGTAACTGCTATCTACAACAGCTGCACCGACAACTCTCCTCCAAACCTGCTTACAAAACTGGTCACTACAATGTGCACAAGTGCTACTCTGCAATTCTGAGACTGCCTGCCAGAATGAGAACCGGCCTCCTGTATTTATATTAATTCTGGCTAACTGCCTGGGACGAATTCTCATTCTGGGTATTTGTTTGTTCAATATATATTATTATTTTTGATCGACTTCTTCTCTTGGAGGCTAATAAACTAATATAAATTATCTTCTTGAGCCGACAAGTCTTCTAGGTTTATTAGCCAACTCATTAGGGTTTCTTCTTTCTTCCCGGAGTATTGTATCCTTGTTAGGTTTACACGTGGAGGTAAATACCTCCCGCATCTACCATAATATCAACACTCCCTCCTAGCTAGGGAGGT
>SNQJ01S0029474.1:24017-54357 GCA_010110895.2 Picea sitchensis | reverse complement strand
TTTTTGCTCCATAAATAAGAGAATTATATTAATAAAAAAATGAATATACATGAGAAACCGTCCTCAAAAGGAAGAGAGGAGGTGAATATATAGAATTTCCAACATAGAAATTCTAGTCAAAGAAGCTAGAAAAAGATAAAATAGGTGTCATAGGCTAAGGGAGACTACATAGTTCGACCTAGACCACTAAAGACACATGTCACACACTCATTAATGCCCACAAGATTCAAGTGATGTGCATTAGCTCACTTAAGCTCACTTAACTGACAAGAGAAGCAGTTCCAACTCACTTAACTGACCCGAAATAACAGTTACAAATAATAGTAACGACAAAGATCATTAATTAAGGAATAAATCTCTCACTCAAAGAGGAGGTGCACATTCCCCAATAATGGATGAGTTTTTTCATGGGGGAGTTGGAATAAATCAAGAAAATCAAGAACCGGGAGTTGAGTCTTGATCTAAAAATAACAGTTTTCCCTAAAATCTAGGGATGAGGCACCCTTCTTCTCTATGTGGCCAAATTAGGTGAAATAAAATGTGATGGAATGTATTACCCAAGATCTAGGAGTCTAAGCTAGGTATAAACTAATGTAAGTTAGGGTTATGCTCCAACAAGGATAGCTCGTGATGAGACCCCCTTTCTCTCAACCATGCAATTGAGAGTCATTGCTCTGGTTTGGTGACCAGATAATGACAATGTCATACCACTAGATATCCATGGACGTGATAGGTCGGCTCATGATGAGACCTCCTGTCCTTCAATCTACCTTTCAAGCATTTCTTTATTATATTATGGCTCCCCTTTTATTCAAAGATAAGTGTTTCATTGCTTTCTTGGGCGATCCCTGGGCGAAGCATATGGAAGTTTTATATATGAATTTTATCTTTTACCCAACACCAACCCCTCTGGGCCTTTATCCCCTTCTTCCCATAGAATAAGGGACAACCCCTTCTTAGGTCAAAACACCCTAAAATCCCAAGAGATGAGGAAATGGAGGGGAATAATGATGGAAAATGGTAAGTATGGTCGGGAATGGTACGATGGATCATTAATGGATTTTCTAGTAGCAAACCCATTCCCAAAGAAGACCACTTAATAGGGCAAAATTTCAACCACCAAGGTGAAGCAGGGAAAAAGGCATAATGTCCAAGAACATATCATGAAATCTAGAGCATTCTAAGATACAACTTAATTAAATGGCTTAGGTATTGAAATGATGCTCACCATAATATTGACTTGTACATCATGGAGAAAGGCACACTTCTTTTCAGAAGACAACTGGTGTGGTGGATGCCATTTGTAAACTTGTGGCCATATGTGGTGGTGAGTGGGTTTTCCATTTGTGCAAAGGGTACTGCTAGTCATGTAGTCTCTCGACACTCCATATCTCCAACCTGAGGGCCTCGAGACATCATCTCCTTATTTATCCACAAAATGGGGATAACATGTCAAACTATTAAATGGAAAAAGGCTTGGAAACAAGTATATGAGATGTTTAATGGTTTCCAAGTGCTTGATTACCTGTGGAAGATGGTTGTACCTGTCCGAGACAAAAGAAAAGACAAGGATACAAGCTGAAAGATTAAGTGGACAAGTAGGTTAATCTTTCTATCCAAAACTACAATCGTAAACAAGAGTATAAATAAACAAAGAATAAAGCTAATTACTACAGATTTAACCATTAAAAGTGTTGTTCCTAAAGTCTTCATGTGACTGCTAAAGGGCAGAGCTAGGCCACCTCAAGTTATGAATGGTTGGTTTTTTGATTTATGGGTCAGTTAGAGGGTTGGTTTACCAAGACATTAACATGGTTGGGTTGGACAAATGACATGGACGAGGGTTCTCCTTGGCTGGTGTCAAACTAAGGACAGACAAGTGAGACAATAAAGGTAAGAAACAAAGGAAAACAAAAAACCATTCAATGAACAATCTGGTGCTAGAATTGTAAGTCTTAAAATGTCATTTCAAGCATTAAACATGTACCAAAAAGAAAATCATTCTCACAAGTTGCAACGAAAACAAATCTTCATCAAAGCATAGTTGTTATCACAGATTGCATATTAATAAAGACAAGTTATACAACAACTGAAGGAAAAGAAACGTACCTCACACAGATCAAAACTGTATTCAAGATAAGAAACACATACAAATTTGGACACAAACACATTGTCATCAATAGTATCTTCACCAGGTAGAGAGCTTTAATCCATGCACAGAGTTGGTCCAACCAGTTGTTGTATGTATCTTTTTCTCCCAAAAACTCAACCCCTTCTAATATACAAGGAATTCCCATTTATCACAGATGTGGAGGCGCTCGACCAATGTGGAACTAGGTTTCCCTCTACACATCGGTTGTAAAACAACTTACTAACTTAACTAAATCACGCTGTTGGAGTATGTTAATGGATAATCTGAGCTTGAATTAATAAAAAAGGAGTGGTTCTTATCGCACAAAAAAGACCCCTTATTATGCTTTAAACTAAAAGAGTCTTGAACTAAACAATTACAAAATTGATACTAGGAATGAAACTAGACTGATGCATGCGCTTGAATGAATTGAGATTTGATAGAAAATGAATAGGAGTGACAAAACCGAGTTCTTCATTGAACATTGCAATGCATAAGCGCTGTTGGAGGCCACTGGAGATAACCAAATATGTTGGCAGTGTTTTCTCCCCTGGAGGAAAGAAGCAAGTCATCTGGCATTTTCCGGAGTCTCCGATATTCTTTCTGTAGTTCGGATTATAGCTTCTCGAGTTCCCTGGTTGTGGCGTTGCAGGTTCCATATTTTGGAAATTCTTTTTTGTACCTGTTGGCTATCGCCGAACTACTGCCAGATGGGCAATCTGATGACGTGGACTGGCTCAACGTTCTCTGGTTTGGTTCCCTTTTCAAACTTTAAAATATGCCATTAACGAAGATAAGCCACTCCGAGAATTTGACGTTTGAGAGTTTTGGAGCATAGAATATTCATATCTCCCAAAGGCCCGGAGTCATTAACCACCCCTTATGCTAATTAACCTAGGATTATCCTTTAATCATTTGGCGTTCCGAGAGTTTCTGGACTTCGGCCCTTTGGGGTTCGTGGGTTTTGGTTTGCTGTGAATTGAAATCTCCCAAAGTGGTGATCTCTTGGAGCTAACGTGGTGAAGTTATGTGAATTGTTGATGTGTCACAGAAAGAAGAATGATACGTGTCACCTGGAATGGGGCAAATGACGTGCTGAAATGCTCGAAATGAGTGCCACATGTCGACGATCGATGGATGCCATGTGTCAACATGAATGAATTCTACGTGGTAGCATAGATGAGCGCTACATGTCTCCGACTCTTCAGGGTTTGGGGCTTTCAAACACAAAGTATGTATAACTCCTGTAGTACCAGACTAGCGGAGTGACATGGCACTTCGAGACTTCAACTATTTGGCTCTTCGGGAGTTTATGAATGTAGACTATGGATATCTCCTGAACAACTGATCTCCTGGAGTGACGTGGTAGTTCGGGGCTCTAGCCTTCGACACTCTTTGACACTGTGCTAACTCTCGATCAAAAGTTTTCAGAGGAAATTTCCCCGGAGTGACATGGTGACTGTGATGTCATGATCGATGATGTGTCATGAAAAGAAGGATGACATGTGTCACTTGGAATACTATAGATGAGAGACTCAAATATGATTGAAATGAGTGCCACGTGTCATGATAGGAGTGTGCCACATGTCATGATAGAAGAGTGCCACGTGTCTTCAGCTCTTCGACACTTCGACACTCCGGGGCTTCGGTACTTCGACATATTCGAAACATTGACAAGTTCAGACGCCCTAATGCCGATGTCGCAGAGTCATTCTTGTTAAACCCCGCGTAATTTTGAGACCCTGAATTAACGAAAGCCGTTGAACTTAGTTGACTGTTGGATCTCCACCGTTAAAATTTAACCTATCTATTTTCGCAATCCAAGCCCGAAAATCACTGCTCCGAATTGCTGTGTTCTGTTCATGGGCATTCCCTATGGAAGATTTATGCACATACAAAGGAATTGGTGGTCCTGGACATCTCCTATTCACACAAGAGACTCGGGGGACCTGCTGCACGCTCAATCAATGGCAAACACGATGACAATTATTTCAAACCAAATCACGATATGCAATTATCCTTCAAGCAAATAGAAACAATTTGCGAAAAGTATCAATCAAGAAAGATAATGATGAAAAACCAAGTTATTTAGAGAGGGAAACTGAATTAACCAACCATAAGAGGAATAATTTTTATGAAGGCATAGGGAAAAGAGGCAGGAGGGGCAGGGGTGCAGACTTAGGTCTCAACATTTTCTCCAACCAGGGATAACATTTCCCTATGAGGTGCTAAGAACAATAGATCAGGTGCCTTACTTCTCCAAACTTGTTGTCACTTACCTCTGTTCCTATCTTCTAGCCATGCTCTCTATCTTTATTCAAACCGAAACTTGAAACTTCAGCTACACCCCGGTGCCTTTGTTGGGCTATGGAGTCTCTTATTCAAACAAGCTATTGAAAACCAACACACTGAGAAACAATCTACGAACTGAAATTAAATTCTCGAACTACGACCTTATTCTCCTACTCCTAACCAACATAAGTCAAGCTGATCATGTAACATGAAATTGCCAATACAACCAAGCAAGCAGGTGTTTGACAACATAACCTTGCTTTTTGGAGCTGAATAAAAGAACACAGAAATACAAATATTTTTTTAGTGGAAATTGAATGGGAAGATTATACTTAGAGAAACAACTTGATTGCATGGCAAATGATGTAACCTTTAATACCTCTGGGCAAACTAACTCCATGCAAGTGGCCATCGGATATTGAAAATCATGATGCATGTTCAATTCATACCAGAAACCTAGATGCTTCTTTGTGATTTTAATATCATCTCCTCCACTGCTCTCTAAATAATCTGCTTCATAATTCTCATAAATTGGATTACTTCTAAGGAGTTCCATCTGTATCATTGTAGAAATCTGCTCCTCATCATCAGGAGATTTATCATAGATGGGTTGGTCTTTAAAAATTTCAGAAACCCGAACTTCAAAATCCTCCATTTCATGACATCCTTGGGAAATTAACTGCATAATAGTAGTCCAATCGATGTCAAATTTTGAAGCAACAATATCATCATCACAAACATTGTTAGAGATATCTAATATAATGTCAAATGTTTCTACAAAATTCCGATCAACTTTTTTGTCATCATAACAATCAATAAAAATTTCCTCCTGAATAGAAAAACTAGAGAAGATTTCACAAGGGGATGACTCTTCTTCCACTTGTTTAACATTAAATCCCTTCTCATTCATACTATTAGAGGAACCAACTATAGAATTCTACATATATAAATCAAACTACTCACAACAATTTTCAAAAAGAAAATCAACTAGAAAAAACATTTTGCAATGATCATTAAATGTTGCATGAAAATTTTTCAGGGAAGAAACACTAGTAGGAGGCAAGGATCGGTACCATTCACGAGCATATCCCTCTAATGAGTACATGAACATCTTCATTAATACATCCTCATGATGTATACCCAACTGATGCATGACTTCATGGAATTCAAGCAAATGATCTACATAGTTATCATCTTTATCTTCTCTAAATATGGACAAGTACTCACCCCACTCATCTATAGTAGGAACAACATTTGAAAAACCAGGAACAACAGAGAAATTAAGAGGAGAAAACCTCCGAGCCAATATGGCATCCATTTGAAAATATGACTTCTTGAAACTTTGGAGTCACCACTAGATCCTTTAACCATGGAGTCACTAGGTGAATGATCTACAATATGAATGTGTTTGGATTTTGTTCACCATCAAAAGCCAAATCTGATCGTTTTCGTTCTCCCAGGGAAATATTTCTTTGTTACTCTATTCCCCGACAACAACGCCATAAGATGTTGGTCCTAAAATCTGCACATGACTACTAAAGGGCAGAGCTAGGCCACCTCAAGTTATGAATGGTTGGTTTTTTTATTTATGGGTCAGTTAGAGGGTTGGTTTACAAAGACATGAACATGGTTGGGTTGGCCAAATGACATGGATGAAGGTCCTCCTTGTATGGTGGCACAATTAGGACAGACAAGTGAGACAATAAAGGTAAAAAACAAGGGAAAACAACAAACCATTCGATGAACAATCTGCTGCTAGAAGTTTAATTCTTAAAATGTCATTTCAAGCATTAAACATGTAGCAAAAACACAATTATTCCCACAGGTTGAAAAAAAAACAAATCTTCATCAAAGCATAGCTGTTATCATAGGTTTCATATTAATAAAGACAAGTTATACAGTACCAGAAGGAAAAGAAACGTACTTTGCAGAGATCAAAATTGTATTCAAGATAAGAAACACATATGAATTTGGACACAAACACACTGTCATCAATAGTATATTCACCAGGTAGAGAGATTTAATCCATGCGCAGAGTGGGTCCAACCAATTGTTGTATGGTTCTTTTTCTCCCAAAAACTCAACCCCTTCTAACATACAAAGAATGCCTATTTATCACAGATGTGGAGGCCCTCGACCAATGTGGAATCAAGGTTTCCCTCTACACATCGGTTGTAAAACAACTTGTTAACTTAACTAAAACACATTGTTGGAGTATGTTAATAAATACTCTGAGCTTGATTTAAAAAAAAGGAGTGGTTCTTATCACACAAAAAATACCGTTTATTATGCTTTAAACTAAAAGAGTCTTGAACTAAACAATTAAAAAATTGCTACTAGCAATGAAACTGGATTGAAGAATGCGCTGGAATGAACTGAGATTTGATAGAAAATGACTAGGAGTGATAGAACTGAGTTTTGCATTGAGCACTGACATGCATGCATGTTGTTGGAGGCCACTGGAGATAACTGCAAATGTTGGAAGTGTTTTTTCCCCTACTTATGCCCTGGAGGAAAGAAGCAAGTCATTTGGCGTTTTCTGGAGTCTCTGATATTATTTATGCACTCTAAATTATAGCTTCTTGAGTTCCTTGGTTTTGGCATTGCAGGGTCTGGATTATGGAACTTTTGTTCTGTACCTATTGGGTATCGCCGAACTACTTCCATATGGGAAATATGATGACGTGGACTGGCTCAACGTTCCCTGGTTTGGCGCCCTTTTCAAAGTTTAAAATGTGCCATTAACAGAGATAAGCCACTCCGGGAATTCGACGTTTAGGAGTTTTGGAGAGTAGAATATTCATATCTCCCAGAGGCTTGGAGTCATTAACCACCACTTATGCTAATTAACCCGGGATCATCCTTTAATCATTTGGTGTTCCAGGAGTTTCTGGACTCCGACCCTTCGGGGTTCGGGGGTTTTGGTTTTCTGTGAATTGAAATATCCCGGAGTGGTGATCTCCCAGAGTTGACGCGGCATTGTGATGTGAATTTCTAATGTGTCATAGAAAGAAGGATGACATGTGTCACATGGAATGGGGAAAATGGCGTCTTGGAAATGCTCGAAATGAGTGCCACGTATCGACGACCGATGGATTCCACGTGTCACTAAGGATGATTTCTACGTGTGAGCATAGATGATCGTTACATGTCTCCGACTCTTCAGGGTTCGAGGCTTTCAAACACAAAGTATGTATAACTCCCGGAGGACCGAACTAGTTGAGTGACGTCACACTTCGGGACTTCGACTCTTCAATATTTTTTGAATGTAGAGTATGGATATCTCTCAGACAAATGACCTCCTAGAGTGACGTGGTAGTTCAGGGCTCTGGCCTTTGGCACTCTTGGAAACTGTGCTAACTCTTGATCAAAATTTCCCGAAGGAAATTTCCCTGGAGTGACATGGTCGCTGCAATGTCACRACCGATGACATGTCATGAAAAGAAGGATGACACGTGTCACTTAGAATAGTACAGATGACGAACCCAAATATGCTTGAAATGAGTGCCATGTGTCATGATAGGAGTGTGTCATGTATCATGATAGAAGAGTGCCACATGTCTTCRTCTCTTTGGCACTTCGACACTCTGGGGCTCTAGTACTTCGGCAGAGTTGAAACAATGACAAGTTCGGACACCTGAATGCCGAAGTCACGGAGTCATTCCTGTTAGAATTCAACCTGTCTATTTTCGCAATCCAGGCCTGAAAATCACTGGTCCGAATTGTTGCGTTCTGTTCACATGCGTTCCTTGTGGAAGCTTACTGCACATACAAAGGACTTGGTGGTCCTGGACGTCTCCTATCCACACAAAAGACTTGGGGGACCTGCTGCATGATCAATCAATGGAAAACATGATGACAATTATTTCAAACCAAATCACGATATGCAATTATGCTTCAAGAAAACATAAACAATTTGTGCAAAGAATCAATCAAGAAAGATAATGATGAAAAACCAAGTCATTTAGAGAGGGAAACTGAATTAATTAACCATAAGAGGAATAATTTTGATGAAGGCATAGGGAAAATATGTATGAGGGGCAGGGGTGCATACTTAGGTCTCAACGCAAAGCATCAAAGATTTATTGAGAGATGAAGCACAAAACATGTAGATTAATTCCCAATACTTTAGCACAAACTTTAGTTGTATTAGAGGGCTGTTAAAAGATGTTATCACAAAGATATTATGATAGCCTTATGGATGTAGCAAAATATTGCTGCAACATAAAATTCCAACCACCAAAAAATACAAGTAAACCACCCAAAAGATGCACAATGACTTGTAGATTATTATGGCAACTTTCTGGCAAATTTTGATGGTTGAAAAGAGAGAAAAAGTAATAGTTTGAGAGCAATTTTCTGCAGCCCTAATGGCTATAGTTTTAATGTTATAAGAACAATAAGATATCCTTTGACAAAGAGGGCGCCCTAGTGGATCAAGCAAGCTAGTAGAGCATATAATTGATTCCACTTCAAACAATTTGAAAATCTTGTAAAATCACGTTACCCAATGCAAACAATTTTATTTCTCCAATGAAAAAATCAGATTAGTGCCTTTTAAAATATGGGTAAATAGAGTCTTGGATATAAGAGTTAGATCTACAATATCCCTAGGGGTGTAAGCCCTTTTAATCCCTAGGGCATGCGAATCAAACTTAGGTAAATCTAGGAGGGTGTACACCCTTGTACTCCTTCTAGAAACCTTGTCCCAAAATGACTTATCAACTAGCAATGAAATGAAGCTTGATGGAGGGCGTATAAACTTATACTCCTCCTAGGGTTTCAACCAATAACACTATGAAACAAGCTAGAATAAATGATAAATTTCAGAATTTTCTTACCAATTCTAAGAGAGATGCAATATAAAACACTAGTTCACCAAGAAAATTCCACCACAAAGCAAGAGAGTAAACCTCCAAGAGGTGCACACCATCTTAGCTCCATAGTACACCAAGAGAAATCACCAAAATACATTTGCAAGAGATAGATAGATATCCAAGTTTCCCAAAGAGGGCACAAATTTCAGCCAAGTATCTTCTCCAAATGGGAGAGCTATGATAAAAATTAAATGATCCTTATTTATACAAATTTCCTAAAAAATGTTTGTCCACTTAACTTAGGGTAAACCAAGAAATAAGGGAGTAATTTCCCTTTATTTTTCCCCTTTACAAAATTAAATTCAAATTTAACTTAAAAAATGCACATAAGAAACCCTAAACATGACGTCAACCCTCTCCAGGGTGACGTTTTGGCACTTCTAGCAAGTCGTTTGAGCTTGGAGGTGAAACATTGGGCTTCCAGAGGACTCCTTCTCATGCACTAGGGTCTCCTCCATCAAGCCAAGGCCTCTCTCCATCAAAAGGTTCCAAGTGTCAAGTCGACAACACCACCACTCCAAACCCTAGCCCCCAACAAGACGTCAAGCCCCAAGATGTAGCACTCTAGCCTCCAAAGGCAAGTCATTAGGGTGTTGAAGGGATAGGAGATGTCCTCTGAGGTGTCTCCCAAGCCTTCAAAGGATACCATCATCATCCAATGTGCGGGCCATGGTATCCAACCTGTGGGTTTCATGCCCCAAGGAAGCCCAAGCTAGGCTTGTTCCTCCAAAAGTTTCCACCAAGAAAGGTCCTGCAAAGACAATGAATACACCCTCCAAAGATCTCAAGTCAAATGCATCATGATAAGTAAATCAAATCAATAAAAGAGCCACCTCAACATGTGCACCAAAAACCACCTCATCAAATTAAAAAAGTGCTAAAATACTCTATGCAACTTGCCAAGTTTAGGTGTGGGAGGGTTGACAAAGTGACCTATTTGGTGAATCATTTCCTAAGTCAAGGAGTGTTTCCCATGTGGAACCCCCTCTAAGTCATGTGGAGAAGATGACGTGGATTGGGGAAATACTTTTGGGCATGGGGTTCATGACATACAAGGGATTGTAGTGTGTCATTTATGGGTTCCTTTGTAAAGGGTGTGCTACACCTTCATTTTCAAATCATCCTTTTTCCAAGCCCATTTAATTCCATTAATTAATTAAGGTCTAGAAAAATTGGGTACTCCCTATGGGGTAACATATAGCTTGGGGGTAAATACCACAATGTCACTTGGAGGGAGAGGTACACAGAGTGCCATGGGGGCAAAGTCTATCTTGTAACACACTTGTGTAGATCCCTCAAAAAGTGGGACATTTATATATATGTGTTTTCTTTTGCAGGTCTTTGAATTTTTAGGAGAAACATTTCATTGTTCTCAAGACCTCTTTGGGTGAGCATCTGGAAGGTTATGATTTGGATTTTATCTTTTTCTACCTGCATTCCCTTTGGGCCTTCAATCCCTTCTTCCCATGAAATGAGGGTCAATCCCTTCTTGGGTCAGTACACCCAAAAATCCCCAAAGGTAAGGAGGCAAGGGGATGAAGTGCGGAAAGTGGTAAGTATGATCGATAATGGCACGATGAATTATCAAGGGGACCTCCCAGTAGAAAACCCATCCATAAGGGTGACCACTTGCTAGGGTGTAATGTCAACCACCAAGGTGAAACAGGGCACAAAGCATAACTTCCAAGAAGATGTTACATAATCAAAAGAAACTCTTAAATGCAACACAATCAAATGCCTCAAATATTGAAATGACACTCACCATAATACCTGGCTTGTACCTCATGGAGCAAGACCCAATGTCTTTCAGAAGCAAGATGGTGTGGAAGATACCATCATGATGAATCTGAGATCTGTGGTGGTGAGGCGGGCCTTTGTTTGTGCAAGTGGACGCTGTCAGCCATTAGTCTCCCGGTACTCCATGTCTGCAACCTAAGAGCCTCGAGATACCATCTCCTTAGTTATCCCTAGGAAATGGGGATAACACAACATACAGATGCAATGTGTACTCATGGTGAGAAGGTTGCACAAATGGAAATGAATATGGGTGAAATCATGATTTGGTTCAATGAAAATGTCCAGGAGTGTCAAGACACAACAAATCTGTTCTCTACCACTATGACCGACAAATTTCAAGATAGACTTAAGGAAGAAAAGGATACTCTAGATTTGGTCCAGAAGAAGGTGAAACACCAAGAAGACACCATCACGTTGCTTAAATGAGTTGCAACCAATGGGCCGAGCATCCATTGTGCAGATGTGAATCAAGATGAAATAACTAGAACCATATGACATAAATCGAAATGCTAATTTGCTAGGCAATTTCTGTTGGGACATGGAGCAATACTTGGAGCAGATGAATGAAAGTCCAAATGAGGCCAAGGTAAACACTATTATGTTCTTGATAGGGAATGCAAAACTTTGGTGGGGAAACTGAGTTGAAGACTTGGCAGCTGGGAGGATCATCGAGAAGATAAAAAATAGGGTAGACATGAGGGCAGCCTTGAAAGAACAGTTTGGTCCAGGAAACCAAGCTTGGGTCACTAGAAATTAGTTGTTGGCTCTCAAGCACACTTGCAAGATCCAAACATATATCAAGGAGTTCACTGGCATGATGTTGGAGATCAAAGAGATATTGGACAAATATAGGATTTCCTACTTCATGAATGGTTTGTAGTCTCAGGCACAGAGTGAGTTGCGACACCAAAATGTGCAAACACTTGCAACAACAATCACAATGGCAGAAAAACTCTTGGACTTTTAGGATGAAGCCAAATTGGGTCCAAGCAACGATGAAGGCCAACGCGAGAAGTAGGGAAAGAAGAAGAAGGGAAAGTAAAATAAAAAGGCACCCAAGAATAGTGAATATGGTGCGAAGAAACCAGAACTACAAAAAGAGAACAAATCAATTTCTTGTTGGATATGTGCGAAGTGAGTTTCGCGGAATCCCGGGAAACTGACTTCGCACATATCCAACAAGAAACGGTGCGAAGCAACTGTTTCTTTTTGGATATCTGCGAAGTCAGTTTCCTTGACTTCGCGGAACCCGAGGAAACGATGCAAAGCAACTAGAACTGCAAAAAGAGAAGAATTCACCCTCATGGGGGTTTTCGCAAAATGGTATATCGAGCTACCTAGGGGGGCATACAGAACCTTCAGTCAGATGGTCTTAGTCTTCCTCAACCACTTCCAATTTTTGGTTCATTACGACACTGGATTAGAACTTCTGTCAACCGTACGCTAGGACAAAGCCACTCATATCTCGGATCACATCCAGGAGTGGTGTAGACGAAAGAGGTTGATCAAGACCTGCATACCCCTGAAATTCCTACTAGAGTGGTTCTGTAAGTCTCTACAAACTTATATTTTGAAGGATGTTTCTACATCCGGGGTTTCATCTGAGGAAGAAGCAATTTTCAAAGACCAACAGTTAGACCTTATATATGCTCAGTCTGGGATTCTATACAAGATTCTTCCAAACGCATCGAGGTCAAATTATGACCCTAGAAAAAATCTCGGGCCTCATGCCGATGGCATTGTAGGCTCCACCAATGTGAAATCCACAAACTTGATGACAAGACATTTGAAAGAATTGTCTCTAAAACAATCTGTAGGAGGGCCAGCTTCATTTGTGTCCTCCAATCCCACTCATTCGGCAGATGTACATTCTATGCAATCGTCAACCACCTCGAATGGTAACCAACAACCAGGCGAGAATAAGAAGAAAGGGCGTAATAATAATTGTAAGGGTGGGAAAAATAATAAACCCAAGGACAATGGTAATAATGAGAAGATGAATAATAATGCCGGTGAGGGCAAGAAAGAAAGGTGAAAGGTGAAATTTCCCTGTAATCTTTGTACATATGATCACCTTACTCATTTATTCCCCAAACTTGCGGAAGCTGCGAGGCTTTTATCTCTACCGCCCATCGTGCTGACTAATCCTTTTGCACATAACCATCACATGGACTTGAGCTCCTCGAATGCCGGAAATGTGGCGACTGGGAGTCAAAACCCACCGACACAAGACGATGACCATTTATGCATCAATATGGTTAAATATGAGGTTAATGTAGCAACTCGGTCTCGCAATTACAGTTCTCCACAAACTGTACCTGGTCTAGAGTCTCCCCCTCCTCCGGAAATGCCCTTACAGATCGAAAAACCAGACCCCCCACCTTGTATTCCGAAAGGAGTATTGAAGTGCTCTACCCACAATCCTAATGCTAGAGCCGCCCAAAATTACTCTATTGTTGAGGACCTTGGTCAAACCCCTTGTGTGATGTCGTCTCTGGAGGTACTTCAGACGTGTCCTTCACAGAGGAATGCCTTTCTATTTGTGTTAGGATCTCTAGATCCTCGTGGCTCAAAAGTTATCAAGTTTGACATCACATATGTGAAGCCTCGCTTGCCTTACCATGTGGCATTCCAAATCCACGTGGGTTACTCAAAGTATACCATCAAGCATACTATTGTTGATGAAGGCGCTGCAACATGTGTGATGTCCCTGGTCTGTTGGAAATCCCTTGGCTCTCCGACCCTTTCTCAGTTTTCGACCATGTTGACAACTTTTGATGGTCGTTCCTTCTGCCCTCACGGTATCCTTCCTGCCTTTACAGTCCAGTTAGGTGGGAAGATGATAGAGGTGGATGTCGAGGTGGTTGATGCACCCTTCGATTATAACTTGTTACTAGGACGCAATTGGACTTATGCTATGACTGCAATCATATCATTCGTCTCCCATACTCTTTTTTTTCCTCATGATGGGAAGATCGTGAAGATCGACCAGTTGTCCTTTGCGTATGATAGAACCAATGCATTTGTTGGACTGTCAATCCCCATGATCGACAATTCTCAGCTGACAATTGAGAATATCGGTGTTAGAATGTATTCATCCCTTATGGGTACCTTTGACTTCATGGCACCGGTTCACCATATTTATAACATGTCTAGTAGGCCCGTGTCATCAGAGAGGTCCTTTCCTTTCCACACTTCCTATTTTAACGATCCTTGGACCGTACCTTCCTTGATGACGTCTTTTAAAGGTTAGTCACATTCTGGAATGGCCATGCCACTATCAACAACAAATATTGCATATCAAGTTGTTCTTGACTCTTCCATCGATCCAGATCCTGTTAACTCGCAGATGGATGAGGAGAATCTTGTCCTGGAGCTCGTGTGGGCCACTTCGTCGTCTTGTTCACATGAGTGCCTTGATGATACTTTGCCTTTGGATGAAGCTATCATCGAGGCCATGAATGGTTATGATAAACTTTGGGATGATATGCATCATCACTCTTATTTTCTTCCAGAGCTTGCTAGAATCAAACAAGGTGACTTTAGATCTACTTTGAGCGAGATAGTTGGTCACGCCATAGTTCCAATTGATACAAAAAACATTTATTCCAAAGGAAACATGGCGAGTATCTCCCCTACCATCACGATTGATATCTCTTGTATCCCTGGAAAAATTGAAAATGTATACATCGGTGCAGATTGTTCGCCAAAAGAAATCCTGATCTACACCGAACTCTTCAAGGAATTCTGAGATGTATTCACTTGGTCATATGAAGAGATGCCAGGAATCGACCCTCGAATTGTCAAACATGAGATTAAAAATTACTCGGATGCTAAGCCTGTTTGACAACGTCTTAGAGTTGTCAATCCCCGGAATGCCCCTGCTTAATGTTGGCTTTATCTACCTGGTTCCCTTAACTGAATGGGTATCCAACCTCGTTCCCATGAATAAAAATCAAGGAACCATCCGTGTATGCATGGATTTTCGTGACCTGGACAAAGCCTATCCCAAAGACAACTTCCTGACACCCTTCATAGATCAGATTCTCGACAAGTGTGCGAGAAGAATTTTTTTTTATTTCATGGAAGGATTTTTAGGGTATAACCAAATTCATATTAAACCCAAGGACCAACATAAGACAACATTTATTTTCCCTTTGGGTACTTTTTCATACTGGAAGATGGTTTTCGGCCTTAAAAACACCAGAGCAAGCTTCCAACGTGCTATGACCTTCACATTTCATGATCTCAAGTATATAGTCAAAGCCTACCTTGACGATCTTGCTGCTCACTCCCATAAGAGAGTGGATCACCCTAAGCACCTTCGACTAGTCTTTGAAAGATGTCGCCATTATCGCATCTGGTTGAACCCTCATAAATGCATCTTTTGTGTTAGGTATGGGCGTCTTCTAAGATTTTTAGTCACTGAGACTGAGATCATGGTAGATCTGTTAAAGGTTGAGGAAATACTTTGATTGCCTCCCCCGCACACTATTCACCAACTTCAAGGTTGACAGGGGAAAGCTAACTTTTAAATATGGTTTATAGTGAAATATGCCAATATTACTAAGGGTTTCATGCATCTCTTAAAGAAGGACACTCCTTTTATCTGGGGTGAGCGAGCCCAGGAATCCTTTGATGCTTTAAAGAAATCCTTAGTATCGACTCCTCTGCTGAAGTCTCCAGAGAACAGTAGATATTGCTTTCTTTATTTCGTCGTGTCTGAAGAGACGATTGGTATGGTGTTGGTTCAGGAAGATGATGAGCTCCATGAGCATGTAATTTACTATCTCAGTCGAAACTTAGTCGGCCTTGAACTCAAATATTCTCATGTTGAAAAGCTAGCTTTGGCTACCGTTCCCACAGTCCAACGGTTACGACATTATATATTGCTTTGCAAAACTACCGTGGTTGTTTATGTCAATCCATTTCAATATGTCCTTACCAGATGTATCATAGGGGGAAAGTACAATAAATGGATTGTCATCCTACAAGAGTTTGATATTGATTTCGCCTCTGCGAAATCCAAGAAATCACTAGTTTTTGCAGAGTTAATATTCAATTTCCTATGATTAGATGAGGATTTTATTGATGTTGATTCATTTGCGGATGAACACATTTTCCTTGTCTCATCATCGTACCCCTATTATGGAGACATTGTTCTCTATCTTCAAAGAAGTTCCCTCAACATCTCTCATGAGATGACTGACGACGTATACGATACCAAGCTAAGAACTATCTTATCATTGGTGACATTTTGTATCGTCGAGGAGTTGACAATATCCTACGTCGTTGTTTAACTCATGAAGAAGCCGAGTCTATTCTGAACGATTCCCACAATGGGGCTTGTGGTGGTCATCTATCCAGGCTTGCGACAACCTAGAAAATTTTGTGAGCCGATTACTTTTGGCCATCTATATTTAAAGATTGCGTTGAAGCAGTTAAGAAGTGTCACCCCTACTAGGTGTTCACTCGAAAAATGCACTCACATCCAAACCTTCTCGATCCAGTCATTACTGTCAGTCCCTTCACCAAGTGGGGGGTGGAATTTGTGGATTGCAACCCAACTTCGACTGGGGGGAATCAACACATTATTGTGGCCATACACTACTTTACTAAGTGGTCTGAGGCCATGCCTACAGTTAAATCCGACGGGAATACTGCCACCTTATTCATATCCAATTAAATTATAGCCAGGTTCAAAATCCCGAGTGAGTTTGTCACCGATCATGACAGTCACTTTCATAATGAAATGATGGAAGAAATAACATCTATGTTGGGGTTTAAGCATGGTCATTCTTCCCCTTACTACCCCTAGGGAAATGGACAAGTAGAGGCCATGAACAAGTCTCTCAAGACCATTTTGTAGAAAACTGTCAGCCAAAGAGAATCTGACTGGCATATCATGCTATATCCCACACTTTGGGCATACCGAACCTCGGTCAAGATTTCCACTGGTTTCTCTCCTTTCCAGTTAGTGTAGGTTGTGGATTCGATCTTACCTATTGAATGCAAAATCCCTTCTCTTAGATTGGTAGTTATGATCCTACCTAACACTTCCGATCTCGAACAACACCTCGTACACCTAGAGAGTCTAGATGAGCAGAGTCAAGATGCCTCTACGACCATAAAAGTGAATAAAAGACGTGTCAAGGTACAATATGATACGTCTTTTTGTCCTCAGTTGTGTGCTGAGGGTGACTTGATCCTTCTATATGATCAAGCCAAAGAATCAATGGGGGCAGGCAAGTTCAAACCCATGTGGCACAGTACCTATATCGTGCGACGTGTCTTAGAAAAAGGGGCCTATGAATTAGAAGATTATGAAGGGAACATGTTGGATGAGCCTAGGAATGGGCTCTATTTGAAAAGATATTACGCTTGAGCCCTAAGCGTGGGTGTAACTCTTTGTATACTAATGTAATTTAGTGTATATATCTTTTCCCTTTATTTTCATCTTCAACTTGCTTATCGAGTTTTCCCTTGGTTGGAAGATGTCAACGGAGTCTTCGGTCTACTTAGGATTCACAGATGGGGCCAATCGTCATACACAGAACTTGTCTTCTATCGTTTGGGTTGTTTACTCACCCGAGGGTGTACTGGTGTCTTCAGGTGGCGTATGCTTAGGGAAATCCACGAATAATGTGGCCGAATATAGCGCCATTATAGAACTTTTGCGCGATGCCATTTCACATGGTATTCTCTCTTTGGAGGTTCGTTTGGACTCCCAGTTAGTAGTATGTCAGTTGAATGACAGTTACTGTGTGCGTGACCCTACTTTAATCCGACGATTCCTATGAGTACGATTTTTGGAACGACAGTTTGATTTTATTACTTATCATCACATACCTAAGAGTTCTAATTATGTATCCAATGCATATGCTAATTTTGTTTTAGATTGGCATTTGTCACATAACTAAAGAAAATAAAACATTCTCATCAATGTACACATTGTAACATAAGTAAAGCCGAAGAACCATGTTTTTATGTATATTTCAAAAAAATATGATGTTTATGGTACAAAATTGGGGTTAATACCCTCAATATACATATACAACTGATCATACAATAGTCATGACATCTACGCCTGTGGCGCCATATGAGTGTTATGATAAAAAACTACGACGTTTGCGAGACATCGAAAGAGTCGCACCCGTGACCAAATCATGGGGCACACCCACCACCTGCCGCTGCATAGCCTTCGACAGATCCTCCACCTGAACCATAAGAATCCTTTGTGTCAAACAAGACATGTTTCCCTACACATTTTGAAGGATTCTCTCAGCGTCCCCTCTCGCCACCTCATCTCCTCGGTGCCTCCGATGATGTCATGGAAGTCCATCCGACAGTCGTGAACCTACATCTGTGGCACATACATGTCTAGTTAGTACTTAACATCATCCACTTTTTTTTTGTTTTACTATACAAAAATACAAAAAAATGAAATATTTAAAAAAATTGACATACTTATGTCTCCGTAGGCGGTCCTTGGTGGTAATGGCATGTTAGGATCTCCTCTGAAGTTGATCCCTGTGTAGAGGTAGTCATCCAGAGCTATCACCTTCCGTCTCCACAAGAAGAAGAAGTCATCGTTGTAGGGTGTTGGCACCCTACCTCCCCCCTTACGCCTCATCACCTTAGTCCACTGTGCCATCGATGGATCATGAGGTCCACACAGAATAATCTCAACTCTAGATCCCAAGCCTGGAACCCGCTTGAAGAAAAAGCTACAGAAGATAGAAGCGAAGCCAAAGTTCCTCTTACTACTTTGTTTGCATTCTTTCAACTGGCTCTTCATGTTAGTGCCAACAGTGAGGTGCACCAGTCATACACTGTGGGTTTCAAGCACTCCACTGAATAGAACATAAGAGGCCTCGATGAATGGTGCAAAGAGGCTGATCTTGTGATCCGTGTCAAAATGAGGACAACTATATTGAGGCTTAGCTTGTTTATCGCTCGAATGGGGAGTTGGATCCCGACCTTCTCGGTCCCTGCAATGCAATGAGCATCTATGTATTCCTCTATTTTCATACCGCTCCCAGCTCCCCGGGCTTTGAGGTTGACCATCTCACCCCGACACGACAACCCCGTCAAGAAATAAATGTCCTCGACTTCAATCCTTAATGAATTTCCATCAAGGTTGAAGCTCTCACTATATATATCACAGTAATCCACGAGCAACTGTAGTAATGTCACTTGGGCCCTCATGCCTTTGAGAGCCCAAAAATTATATAGCCCACATCTTTTCAATGCCATTTGGGCCCCTGGATATCTCTCCAAAACAACATCTACCTCCTCATGTTCCCTTTTCCTCCACTCTAGCACCATCTTGCAAGAGACAAACCCCTTTTTGATTTAGCAACCACTAAAAAACATTGTTTACGGAAATATACGCGGTCTATAGTGTTCACATTCGCGTATAGAGATGAGTATACGCTGGATGTCTTTTAAACAACCATGTATAAGCATGCATATACACGACTCGATGAACTGTAGCCCGCGTACACCTAAAGTTTTAATTTGCGCCCTAAATAACTTAAAAATTGGAACCTAATTACAAAATCCAATCCACTGAAAAGAAAGAGGGGGGGAAGATGAGTTACTTGGTCCAGACGGTTGTCGATTTCGTCGCTCGTAGCTCCTGCAATCACTAGTGGAAGTTCGGAGGCAACTTGGTCCAAAATCCACTATTTGGGTAAAAAATACAAATGGTATAGTAAATTTGGTTTTTTTACTATTTATAGAAATTTTTTATCGACTTTGCATAGTTTCAGACAATATTTTGGCCTAATGGACTAATACGACAGTGGATTGAACACATTGTTCAACCCCCAAGATATTCCCTACTTGATTGAGAACCTCATTGTCTCTCTTATATGAGTTTGCCTTTGGTGGAGGATTGAAGTGGCCGAGGCCCAGCTGGAAGGAACTTAGTTTCTCGGTTCCGAATCGTGATGACACGAAAGTTTGTAATTCATTCACTTATGTTGATTAAATTTTAATAAAAATACTCTTTTCTCGTCCAATTAATATCTTGCGAATATTTGAATTGTTATTCCATGGGCGTATTTGTTATGAATATTGATGGATTATGCTATTGAATGTGCTAACATTATATATTATCACCATATGCTTGCGTTTCTTGGTTGTTGAGGACTAGTTGCAGGTGTATTGCTTTGAGTCAAGTGCTCAACGATGGACTTCATTGAACATCTAGACGAGGTGGACCTTTTATCTTGTATTGCTAGCATATTTGTTTATATATCATACCTGAGATTAGAGTTGATTTCTGCAGTCATTTTCGTCTATTGTGGTTTACCCCTAGCCATAGAGAGATTTTCCTCGTAACAAAAGGGGTCATCCAAGAAAAAAGACAAAGTATGAACCGAGCTAAGGGGACAAGCGCACTTGGAAAAAATCGTAGGCATTTCAGTTATGAAGCACACAGGAGCGATGATTCATTTGTTCTTGTAATTGTAGTGACGAAGGAAGGGTGCACAAGGGGGAAGCTCACCGAAGTAAGATTCACATGTTTTCGCATGGGTTGTTGTAACAGAGCGAAAGCTCCTTTGTATAAAATTTCTTTGTGTGGCACGAGTGTTTGGCTCGACACACTGTTGTTCTGTTCATAAAGAAGTCTTTCGGGTGTTAGGCCTGTTTGGCCGCCCACATTCATGTTTCGTTTGCACTGTGTATGAATGCTTCTCTTTACTGTTGTATAAGTTAAGTATAAGAAACACACACATAACTTAAGTAACGAACAAAACTAAGTGAAGGTGTAGCCTAGGTTGAGTAAGTCGGTTTGGTCTTGTTTCTGAATGAAAGATGCTGGTGGCGCATGGTGATTGGGAACATTGGGTGTTTTCCACCACCCAACCGAAGGTTTGCCAGGCTAGTGACAATTTCCCACATAAATAAATTAAGTAAAGAAAGGAGGCCCCCATTTATAATGTTTGTAATCTTCACCATACACCCCCTTCATTAGGATGCCACTTTTATTATATTTTCTCTTTGTCCACGGTTAAAGTGATAAGGGGGTGGTGCCTTTATTTAGAATATAAAATGATTTTTCTTTTGTTTTTTCACTTGGTATATTAAATAGTATAATCCTTTACATTCATTTTCTTTAGAATTTCCCCCCTTTAACTTATATAAAATATTTTCCCCTTGATATGGTTTAAGGGGATGTCTTCCTTTAAATATATTTACTTTGTCTCCTTCAAGATTTAGCACATAAATTGGATTAACCACCATGTTGGCCACATAATCTATATATGTCATGATCTAACCCTCATAAGATGTGAAAGGAACCATGAGACTAGGGGATAACATCCATCAACCATATATATGTGGTCAAGAAGAGAACACCGATGTGATCAATGCCTTGGGATACATATATCACCTCGAGAAACATGATATTGCTGTGAATTGTGAGACTGTCATGTTGAGAACTATGAATGAATAATGCACCATGGCCAAGAAGATGCGTATAGTCTCTAGACACATAACCATGTGGGAAAATACATAGGTGCGCAAGACCATGGGTTGTACTACCCCTACATAGTGCGATCACCCCTACAAAGAACTTGGCTCCTGTAAACGATGTGTCCCAATAGATCCACCTCAAGACCTCCAATCCTATCTAGGACAAAAGACAATGAGAGTGGGGACTCGAAGAACTGGGCATGGTCGACCATCAAGGCTTAGGAGTCCATATACACAACCGTCCACATGGCCTACAAGGATTTTGTCTTGCATCTTCCTGGCCTTACAATGGTGTAGCCAATAAAAACATAAGGTACCTCCCTGGGAGGTAACACTCCCCTATCCCCTTTCTTGTATTTTGGTTTACTTATATTTAAGAGTTTAGTGGGTGTATGTTTACCTTGGGTTCAATGCTAGGGAGGCACATTTTTGATGTGGCAGTGGGCACACATATGGAAATTTGACATATTCTAGAAGGGGGCACTTGTTGAGGAGGATATACATTTGGAAGATAGCAAGTGCCCACCTTGGAGGAGGGAATTATACATAGGTTGGACACAAATTTCTAGGATCATTCGATCCATCTTGCACATATGTTGCGGAGGAACACTTGAGTTGAGGATCCATTGTTGGAGGATGCACCATCTTGCTTAGAGGAGTGCTTGACATGTGGACACCTAAACTTGGAGGACACACCACCTTAGGGGTTGTACAAACCCTATCATGCCATGAAACATTTATCCTTAGTGTAGTGTTACACTCGGGGTTTTGTTGTTGACCTAGCCTAGGGTTTACTTGTAGACTTAGTCCATATTTATTGTTGGCCTCCCTCATCTATTCTATATATAGAGGGAGGAGAGTGTGATGACTTTTAGAGAGTGTGTCCTAGAGATTGTTATTTGGTGTGATGCTAGCTATGCGAAGGATATTGGAAGAACATGTATTTACTCTTGTAACAAAAATAGTGCTTGTGAGATGCATGTGATAGAGTTCCATAACTTGTGGGATGCATGTGCTAGAGTTCCATAGCTTGTGAGATGCAAGTGAAGAGTGTGTGAAGTTTGTGTGGTGCAAGTGATTGCATTTGGACAATGGTTGCAATACAAACTTGTTGTTGAGCCCCTTGGAGAGGCTTGTGTAGCTTGATGGGATGCCTTGTTAGGCCTTGATGATGTTGGTTAAGGTTTACAATGATTGTGGATGCCCTATATAGAGTTTGGGAAGTTTTGGAGCAATCCTTTCTCAAGATGCGCTAAAAGGACTTGTTTTACCAACTTAGGATGAGACAAGGTATTGTATTTTAGCTTCTTTATTGTAATAATATGGAGTTGTACCATTGTCATCCTAGATTCTCTTATTGCAAATCTAGTTTTTAGATTTGGTTTTCATGTGTTTTGAACAAGTTTTTTGGTTTTTTTGATATCTCAATTTATTGAGACAACAAGGCTGAAATGTTGAGTGATTTGGAATGCCTTAGATGAAACTTTAAATTTGAAATGTGTTTTTATACTTCCGCTATTAATGAATACAATTTTCAGATCTGCATACTTGATTAGATCATTCCCTAAGGATTGTTGTATTGATTTAGTGTTGAAGTATTTAGTGGTGTTTATTTACTATAACTTGCCTAGACTAGTGGTTGACATATTTATGATATTTGCATGTGTATTTATTTATATTTCAGTTCATCCCTAATGCTGAAAATTTTAGTGATTAATCTATGACTTCGTTGAAGTGAGGTGAAATTTTTGAATTGAGTAAAGTGAAAATTCCTTCATGAAGATTGCCTTGTTCAAAAAATCTCTACATCAGGATCCCTTAATACTTGAGTGGTATACTCATATAAGATCTTAATGTATATCAACCACATAGTTGATGGATCAAGTGGGTTTATGCCAAAAACTAGTTTAGGAGCACGAAGGAATGTAATGAGACTATATGTAAACTTAGTAATGTATAACACACATAAAACTCACATCATCCTTAAAATATTGGAATTGGCAACTCAACCATTAAGATTACTTAAAAGGAACCACAATCAAACATTTGATGTTGTAGTTGCTTGGGTTTGTTGGAGATTAAAAAAGGAGAAGATCACTAAGCGTTATCCTTAGGTAAATTCAAGGTATAAGCTATTTGTAATATAATAAATATATACTATGATGCAAAAACGATAAACACAACGAAGGATGAACAAGAGGAACTCTAAGAAAATATTCAATATTAGTTCTGCTTCATTAGTACAATATCGCTTGTCTCTTTTATAGATATTGCAAATGGTTATAATATCTAACTAATTCTTATTAGAGAGGAAGTGGTTGAGTGATTATCTCAACCATCATCCAACAATAACTTAATTCCTAACAACTTGACATTATTACATAAGTAAGCGTTATAATCTAACACCCCCTCTTAAGGCTTACACAGTTGAAAAACAAAACTCATTGAAAACAAACACACATTAATTGAACACAACTAAAAATAGAACCAAACATTCTTCAAAATTTTCATCCTTGAAAGCAAAGCTTGGACCATAAGACTCCTTCAAGCTTTTCCCTATTCCACTGAAAGTTATAGCCTCCTAGTTGTGATACAAGTTTCCCAACATCATTGAACATCATTAGCAATTGAAATGTCTTGTAATCCTTGTAAATGTATGATATCGAACTTTCAGATCCCGAATCTCCCCTGAAATATTGGAAAACAATCCCCACATGCATGTCTCATAACCCCGATGAGGTATAGTTTCTTCAATCCACAAACATCCTGGACTATTGAAGAACTATCTATTTTCCACTACATCCCTCCTAGTCTTCAAAGTGCGAGACTTCTTAAATTGTGAATTCTTCATCAAAGTCTTCTTCATTGTCTGTATCCGATGGATCTTCAGTAAGAGATATATTTGTTGATTCTTTAAGCTTCCCTTTTAGAAGATTACTAGCACATATTTTACTTAAGTGTTATATCACCCATTTTTCTGCAATAGTAACATTCTATCTCCCTCTTGTCTTTCATTGATCTATTACGATTGTTTCTTGAATATAATGCCATCTCATATTGAGTATCACCTTCTATATATTCTGCAATGTTTCTCTTTTCTTCAACAAAGAGTGCAACAATCATATCTTCTAGACTTTGAGAAGGTAACTGGCTGAGTAAAATAACAATGTTGTATTTAGATGATAGAATGTTTAATAGGATGGATTTGGCACCCTCTTCATCTATCACAACCTTGACTTCTGCTAGTTGTCTGAGAATAGATATCATATTGTTTATGTGGCTAGACATAGTGACTTCAACTGGCATCTTAAAACTAAATAATTGTAGCTTTAGAGAAAAATTTACATTCACTGCTTGTGCTCCAAAAAATGCACTCAATGTATCCCATATTTCCTTGGAATATTGCTCCAGATCTACGTGATGTAACTATGAATATACAAGAGCAATACCGATGATGGCTTTGGATTTATCATCTCTACTTTTCCATTGTAGTAATTTATTTGGATCTCTTGGTTCTTGCTTAGTCCCTTTCACTATTCCCCACAAGGTTTTGTTCATCAAATGCATTTGGATTTTTACTTTTCAGGTGTGAAAATTGAAAACAAAGTATTTCTCTAATGACATTTCCATGATTAACATCCAAAGAAAAATTGTTGTGGAAATGTAAACATCGAAAATAAAAGAACAACTGTAAACCCAAATATATACCCCCCTTTGAAATGAGAAATATGATTCCTTCGACTTGATTTACTTGAAAAGACTAATAAGAGACTGCTAGAATAAACAAAAATCTCTCTAAAATCTGCTAGATGGAAACAAGGTAACTCACATAACTAGATCTCCATACCAGTGATCAATTTGAGAAAATTGGTGGCTCCTTCGTAATCTTGCATGTGGCTCTTTGCACAGATCGAGGCTCCAAGCTTCTATCATGATGGATTCCTAACATCTTGTGAATGTTGGAATTTTTGTCCAATTTTGGCTCTTAGACTATCAAAAATCATTATTCTTGTTATATTTTGCAAATATGAAGCTGATTAATATGACCTTTTCCACCCCCAGGGTGTAGGGTAGTCGGTGATGGAGTGTACTGTTAAGGCACTCTGTTATGTGAACTCACCGGTTCGAAACCTCAACTTACCTTATGTGTCACGTATGGGGCATCGTGGACACACCTGGAGGTTATAGTGGTAACAATTGGATAACATGACCACATGATACACGAGTGTGTGCCCCACTAGTTGCTAATTCCACCAGTCACAAAAAAATGACCTTTTTTGTTTTGATAAATTGTCTATCACATTCTAATATTAAGATGGTGTGAAATTATTCTTCCTTGGAAAGAGCATTTCCATTGAACGACACATAATCCATAGACATGGAACTTTTGATGCTCACTAATTCGACTCGTGCTATACTCAATGCTTTGGAGTTTTACTCGAGCTTTGATACTGAACCGACAACATATTCAAAAGATAGTAAGTGCCCTTTACTGAACTCATCATGATGAGTCTTTGCTACTCTAGAAATCGATATGCGAATATACACTAAGGGCTCATGTATCTAATTGAGGGCACACATAGATCTCCTAGGATGCGATTTGAAGAGAGGGTGCATATATCTAAATCTTAGATTCAAAACTTCATCTCTAATTTGATATAGTAGTTCTTGTCTTTTGTGACTAATATCAGTTGGATTCAAATGGTAGTGCCCTTCCTCTCTTTCATGCGATATATTTTATTCCACCTCACAACGATGACTCCTATATACATTAAACAACGTTCACAAGGATTTCATCAATCAAGGCTCCTCCACCAATTGATGGACGATGCAAACAAAAACAACGGATAGGTATGGCTTCTCTCTATTGGCTACAAATTCTTTCTCTTAGCGGCTTTACTTCATATCAACAAACGTGCCATATCATCTCTCAAAACCTCAGGGCCTTCTTGCTTTGATACTGTATAAGAAATATATATTATGACGCACAAATGATAAACAAAATGAAGGATGAATGAGAGGAACTATAAGAATATATTCACGCACAAATGATAAACAAAATGAAGGATGAATGAGAGGAACTATAAGAATATATTCAATATTAAATCTGGTTCATCAATACAATAACATTTGTCTCTTTTATAGAGATTGCAAATGGCTATAACATATAACTAATTCTTATTAAGGATGAAGTGGTCAGAGATTATCTCAACCATCATCCAACAATAACTTAATGCATAAAAACTTGAAATTATTACATAAGTAAGCCTTATAATCTAACATGTAATATGAGGTTGAGTTGCTTCAATTCCTTTGTCTTGTGATTAAAACTTGGGATGAAATTTCCAAAAGGGGGGTCATATGTCATGCCCCAATTTTTTTTCTAAATTGACCAACCCGGGTATGAGTGAATGAGTATACATTATTCACATTAGGGATATGTTAACCCTTCGATTTCCCCATGAGAATATCTTGAGGGTTAAGAGCCATCATGTTCTATTTGGATGGCATTTCGACAATTTTCCCAGAGATAAATTGGCATGAGCTAGGGTGTTGGAAATATTTTTGTCATTGATTTCAAAAATAGGGGAGCCTACGTATGTACAAGATAAATATTGCAAGATGGAGATTGTTGGAAATATTGTTTTTGGATTTTTTATGCTCAGTTTGGATACCCTATCTTTGAAGTCCTTTTGACCTAGCTCAAATGTGAGCATAGGATATATGGTTGAAAATCTTATTTTGAGACCTTTCCAATGGTATATGACACTCCCTCTAACTCCATAGGAATGAGGAGATATGAAAGATTATGTCAGGATTGTTGATGTTTTGGTAGAGGTGGGAGGTATTAACCTCCACGTCTAACCTATGACTTAGGATAAAATATTCCAGAAGCAAGTGAACCATTAAACAAATGTGTGGAAACCCTAGAAAACAAGTCGACCTAGCAGAATAAATAATATTATAATATTATCTTCCAAAAATACAAGTCGACTCCACAGGAAAAATATAAACATAAAATATAATTACCAGAAAGTCAGGTCGGCCCAACCAAAAAAGTCACTGGACAAATTAATATAAATAGAGGACGTTTGAGCTCATTTGTATACCTAGTCAGAGCATAAGTCTTGTGGAGAGATGCAGTTGCAGATGCAACTGCAACTGGAAGGAGGAATAAGGGCACATGGTAATCTATTGGTCTTGGTCTCTCTCTAGCGCTATCAAGTGATATTCTTGGTGATTTTCTTGGTGATATTCTTGCTAAGTATGGTGCAAGTTTGAGAAAGTAGTGCAGTTGTGTATGGTACTTGTCCTGTTGATATGGAGACTCTCTCTCTTGTGCACTACCCTTGGAGAAGGAGCTCGACTTGTCTTGAGTTGTTGTTGTAGTTAGAAACTAGGGTTTATCTGTTGGTTATGGAGTAGACTAGGTGGAATTCTTATATGTAAAGGTTAGTTTGCTCAGGGGTGGCATATATAAATGCCTATGGCTGAGTGACAATAGTGTGACATTGTCTATGGTTAAACGAGCATACCAAAATTCTAACATGGTATCAGAGCGAGGTTTTCTTCGTAATCGTCTAACTGCTGGAAGGAAGATCCTCAGTTTCCCCCATTGTCAAGCTCGTTGAGCATTTACTAAACCCACTAAGAATATCACTTAAGTAGGGCACATCTCTTCCCAAGATAAGATCTGCAAATTTCTAAAGTTGAAAAATTAGGGTTTCCTCATAAAACCCTAGGTCTATAATGCCAGTTCCTTTGTGCCAGTTGCAACACCAATTGCAATGCCAGTTGAAACACCATTTGCAGTGCCAGTTGCAGTACCAGTTGTAGTGAAAATTTCTGTGAAGTGTTGGGACTAATTTTTTAGTTGTCTAGTGCGCCTTACCCTAGCGCATCTCCAACTACCCTTAGATTACAAGTTGGAGCACCTTTGAAGTTTTAAGGTTCGTCATTGCTTACCGTTTCTTCTGGATGGTGCCACTACCTGTCGATGCTGTCAAAGGTATGTACTTATATATGTTTATAACCGTATCATTATCTTAAGGGTATTTGTAGGAGAAAAGATCTTTTGTCCAAACAACAATCGTAGATCTAGAGGGATCTCAGATCCAACACATTCAGAGGAACAATGCACTCCATTACAAGGGACATGTTGAAGAGAATACTTGTCACCTTGAGTGAAGGAGACTTGAAATAAAAGAAACAACACTCATTCTTCAAGATAAGACTCTAGGTTCTAGGTTTGATTGATTAAATTAATAAGTTTCCAATTTGCACATATCAAGTTTGATAATTGCTACATTACTAGTTGTGACAATAATCCTTGAAAGGTTCTATTACTGCTAGATACAATGAATACTTAGCAACATGTGAGTACTATTGATATAAATGCTTATTGTACTTGTTGTCAAGATGAACTAATGTCTCCTCTAGGAGATACTTCTTGTTTTTCTTCTAGGCAGTTCATCTTGGTAATAATATGATGATTATCATGAGATTGTCTTTTTATTCCTGTTCACATAGATATGTTCTTATGAAAATGTTATTATACTTTTTTTCTCTTGTTTCTCTTGTCTCGGGAAAGTTATTTTATAAATTCCATGGAGGTTACCATGGAGGAATGATTGATCAAAATGCTAGAAGAGTGTTGTTCCTATTTTTTATTTTTTTGTTTGCTAGTTTGTCCGTGACCTGCGGGACTAGCTTGTGGTTGAGAAACTGCGACTTAGGGGAATCTAAGCCGTCAAAATCACCTGGGGATTGCACCCAACCTGAGCCACACCAACCCTTAACATGGATGGAGTTTTTTTCCCCACAGGTTTTGAACCAGTGAATTTAACATCATGTAGTGCCTTAACAAGACACTCCGTCACCGACAGTCCTACACCTCGGGGACTTGTTCCTATTTGTTATTATTGTATTTTTATTTTGGCTCTTGTTCCAGGCAGGTCACAAGAAATAACTCCAAGAAGGAGCTACTATGATTATTGTTCTCATTCTTGTTTTTATTATTATTATTATAAGAGTATTGTTCTTTTCTATTGTTTTCCCTTTATGTTGGGCATGTCACATGTGATAACTCTAAGGGGAGATATAGTGACGGTTTCATGAGACAACATATTAAATAGTCTCTAGTTTGAGACATGAAGAAGACTATCCAGATAAGAAGTTGTATACACAACTGTATACATCCATGTACCAAAGAATAAGAAGATGAAGAAGGGTACTTTTGCGAGATACATAGTATTTCATATGGAGATTGATTGTAAAGAGTAGAAGGCTCCAAAGATGACCAAACAAATCCCTCTAGTGCAGTTGATCACTCTTCAGATCATCAGGAAGAGTTGGTAGAGCTATAAGGGCCTATCCAAAATCATTACAGTAACCAGGAAGAGACCAACATGGTCCCGTGACACTTTGCAGGATGCAAAGCCATATAACATTGATGAAATATATCATGAGGAGAAGATGGCTCCACCAGTGGTGAGGCAGGCAACTCCACCAAGTACCAGTTCAGAAGGAGCTAGATTTTAGAGGGAGTTATCTCTAACGATATAGTAAGGAGGAGCAACCTCCCCAAGAACATCCATAAGAGGCTTCAAGGAGCTATGAGACCTCATGGGAAGATTCTTTAGTTTTAGTGACAGAGGAGGAAGCCAATCAGAAGGACTAGAATATGTATATTTTTCCTTGAGACCAGAAGGGAAGTCAATGGTGACTTCCAAATTGATATACAAGATCAAACATGATG
>SNQJ01S0029474.1:0-16737 GCA_010110895.2 Picea sitchensis | reverse complement strand
CATAATAAAAAGGTCAGATCTTTGCTTGTGATTCTACATCTTGAATATATTGTGATCTCCATGTATTGATGAATCTTGTATCCACTTAATAACTCAATAAATTAGTAGTAGTTAGTGATTCCAAGAAAAAATTTGGATTGGGATCATTACAACAACCATAAGATACATAAGAAGGAGTCTCATGTCCTCATATTGAAGAAGGCTTCGTACATGTCTAAGCAAGCACCCATGGCATGATATGCTAGATTAGATAGTTTCCTAATGATCTTGGGATACCAAGAGTATGTGGCAACATGTTCATCTTATGGCGAAGCAATGTAGCTTTGGAAGCTGATTACATGATTGTTTGATCTCAATTTGGAGGCGACTTGTATCTTTTGTGACAACCATGGTTGCATAAAGTTGTTAGAGAACCCTGTGTGCCATGACAGGTCCAAGTATATCGAGATCAAGTACCATTATATCCGAGAAATGGTACAGAAGGGAGCAGTGAAGCTCCAATATATTGCTATCGACGAACAGGTAGAATATATGTTGACCAAGCCTCTGTCAAGGAAAAGCTTGGAGTGGTCTAGATAGATTTCTCCAATAGTGATAAGTAATGTTTTTCTCCAGTAGTGAGAATTGATGTGTTCCCAAATAGTGGGAAGTGATGTGATCCCCAGTAGTGGGAGCTACCCTAGCGTAGGTTGGTATGCTACTCCAACACAGGCTGGTATGTTAACCCAACACAGGTTGGTATGCTACTCCAACACATGCTAGTATGCTACTCTAGCGCAGGCTGGTATGCTAATCCAACACAGGCTGGTATATTACCCCATCGCAGGTTGGTATGATACTCCAACACATGATGGTATGCTACTCCAACGTAGGTTGGTATGCTACTCCAATGCATGCTGGTATGTTACCCTAATGCAAGTTGGTATGCTACTCCAACGCAGGCTAGTATGCTACTCCAGGGCAGGTTGGTATGCTACTCCAACACAAGATGGTATATTACCCGAGTGCAGGTTGGTATGCTACTCCAACGTAGGCTGGTATGCTACTCCAACGTAGGTTGGTATGCTACTCCAACGCAGGATCATATGCTATTCCAACGCAGGATGGTATGTTACTTCAACTCAGGTTGGTATGCTACTCCAACGCAGGATGGTATGTTACCCCAACGCAGGTTGGTATGCTACTCCAACGTAGGCTGGTACATTTCCCTATTGTAGGTTGGTATGTTAATCCAACGCAGGTTGGTATGTTACCCCAGTGCAGGTTGGTATGCTACTCCAACACAGGCTGGTATGTTACCCTAGAACAGGTTGGTATGATACTCCAACAAATGTTGGTACGCTACTCTAGTGAAAGCTAAAAACTTCTTATGATGGCTAATGTGCAGCTATGATGGTGATACTTGTTACATGATCTGTTTGATTATATGATAGCCTGTGTGGCTATGGTGATGTTACCTGTAGACTGGTATGCAATACCATGTGATTCTTTCCCATGCCATGTGAGATGGATGGATGTGTTTGAGACCACTACATAAATACCATCTTAGTTAATACCTCCCTATCTAAGAGGGAGTGTTGATGTTTCAGTAACTGCGGGAGGTATTAACCTCCACGTGTAACCTATGACTTAGAATAGAATATTCTGGAAGCAAGTGAACCATTAAACAGATGTGTGGAAACCCTAGAAGACAAGTCAGACTAGAAGAATAAATAATATTATAATATTATCTTCCAGAAATACAAGTTGGCTCCACAAGAAAAATATAAACATAAAATATAATTACCAGAAAGTCAGGTCGGCCCAACGAGAAAAGTCATTGGACAAATTAATATAAACATAGGATGTTTTAGCTCATTTGTATACCCAGTCATAGTGCAAGTCTCGTGGAGAGATGCATTAGTAGCTACAACTGCAACTACAAGGAGGAATAAGGGCATATGGTTATCTATTGGTCTTGGTCTCTCTCTAGCGCCATCAAATGATATTCTTGGTGATTATATTGGTGATATTCTTGCTATGTATGGAGCAAGTTTGAGAGAGTAGTGCAGCTACAACTGCTGCAGTTGTGTATGGTACTTGTCCTGTGGATATGGAGACTCTCTCTCTTGTGCACTACCCTTGGAGAAGGAGTGCTATACTTGTCTTGAGTTGTTGCTGCAGTTAGCAGCTAGGGTTTATCTATTGGTTATGGAGTAGGCTTGCTGAAATTATTCTAAGTAAAGGTTAGTGTGCTCAAGGGTGGAATATGTAAATGCCTATGGTTGGGTGACAATGATGTGACATTGTCTATGGTTAAACGAGCATACCAAAATTTTAACAAGGATAGCCCAGCCAAAAAGTACAGGTCAACCCAACTAGTTTTACAAGTTGACCCCATAAGTGAACACAAAAAAAATAGAAATATAGGATATATGTGCGTATTTGAAGAGCATCCAAGAAAGAAGAGAAAGTACAAGCACGTAGAATAGATCTAAGGTGCACAAGAAGAGTTGGGGAGTATTCTTAGGGTCTAAAGGTGCGCATGAGGAATTTTTGGAGTTTTAAGGGTGTGTTATGAAGGACTAAGGTCTATGATGTTGCAAAGTGCACTTTTTTGAGGTTGCGATTGATCTAGGTGGAAATCGGTGGCTGACCACCGATTCCATTGGCTCAAATTACAATTTCCGTCTTGGCAGTTTTTCGAGTCCCAAACTTCTCGGGACGTTTTGAGGCTCTAAACGACATTTTTTTGACTTGACAACGCACAATAGATCTCTATTGGGATGTATTGTGCCATTTAGAATATGTGATCCTCGACTATACCTTTATGATGGGGTACCGAGCACCCCAAATATAGATCGTATGAAAAAGTTTCTCCCTCGAGAGTTTGACATATCAACTACCCTCCATCGGGGCCCACAAACCTTTTGGCGTTTAATCTTCCAGGTTTAGGGTTTTGGATGTTTAGGGTTTTATCATTTATGATTTATGTTAAAAATGCCTTTGGAGAATCATTGTAATCAACTTCTTATGAATGAGCATAGCCGACACATCTCTCTTCAGAGATAAGCTACCACCATTCTAGCTAGCTTGTGTGCTTTGCATTTTACAATATTTTTTATTCCAGATAGTCATTAATAGAATTTGAGTTTTACTGTATTACTGTGTTTCTTGCAATATATCTATGTATATCCTTGTTATATCTCTGTTATTTTTTTTCCTTCATGTCTTTCTCATAATAATCCAGTTCAATGGTATTAGAGCAGTTTTCTCCTTGTCGTTCTTAGTGGATGTCCCCAACAAGGTCAGGGTATAGAGAGTTGGGTCTTGAGCTTGTTTCTCTCGAGGAAAATCGCTCTCTCCCTCCCAAGAAAACTCCCATGGTGGAAGAAAATAGGGATGATAGAGCAAGAGATCTTATCAAATTGTTGCTCGAGGAAGCCCTTGCATGACAGAGGAATGAGATGATGGAAAATATTTCCTAGATCCTTCGTCGACTGCCGAAAACAATGGAGGCACCTTCAACCAAGAGTCACTTCAGAGGTGCGATTCCCTTTAAGGTACAAGTTAACTTTGATATTCCTTTATTTGAAGGACAGATAGACACTGACGCTTTGGAAAATTGGTTAAGTCTGCTAGAGGGTTATTTCTCTATCCAAGATTTTTAAAACAAAGAAAAAATCACCTTCGTGCTCCTTAAGGCCCTTCCCCATGTCATAGATTAGTGGGAGACTTAATATGAGAAACATGTTGAGAACGAGTCTGCAATTTTTGGGCCAGGACCCACTCGAGTGACTTTTGTTAATGCCCTTAAGGAGTAATATTACCTTGTTGGAAACTATGACGATTAGTACACAAGATGGACCACACTACATCAAGAGAGGGACCAAGTAGTGACAGAGTTCACAAATACCTTCCATACCTTGAACACCAAGCTAGGTTTGAAAGACTCCGAGAGACATATGGTTCTAAAATACCGTGGGGCTCTACACAGGTACATCCAAATCGAAATGGATTTTCTTGATTTTCATTGGGAGCTGCTTATCGATATGATGTCAAAATCGAGCATAAATTTAAGTAGTAGAACAAGAGGGAGTTCGAGTCTGCAAATCCGCAACAACCGAAGTATGGTAAGGGTGGCCCTAACTCCTAGGGAAAAGGATATAGCAAGGATGGCTAGTCCCAGGACAACCAGTCTAAGCCACCAACAAAGAAAGGTAATGGGAAGTTGAAGGACATTGGAAAGTGGTGCGAGTTTCACAAAATCCCTTGGCACAATACTAATGAATGTTTCTCCAAACAATCATTGTTGGATGAGAAAAAATATTCATGGTTGAATGCTGACTCAGACTCTAATTCAGAACTGGAAAAGGGAAAACAGATCATTGACGCAAAACCCAATGTCACCATTGCTACCACAAAATTCCATCCATAGGAACCAAAGGATCCTAAAGAAGGTGAGAGCCTCTTCCACTCACAGATGTGAGTGAAGGGGACCCCACTCCATTTCATTGTTGACAGGGGTAGCCAAAAGAACCTAATCTCAACATAGGTTGCCAATAGGTTGAACCTGAAAATGACGTCACATCCTCAACCATACACCATCGATTGGCTTAGCCATGGACATGCATCCACGTCAGCCAACAATGTCGCCTGCACTACGACATAAAACCCTTCAAAGATGAGGTAATGTGTGATGTTTCCCCCTTTGAATTTTGTGATGTTTTAATAGGACAACCATATATGTGGAAGCGTCATGTTTTTTATAAATCTAAGCCCCATAGTGTCATTATTACTTTGGGAGATCAACTCTACAAGGTATCAGAGGTAATCCCAACTACTACGGTCTCTTTAGTCTCCATGAAGTAGTGCATAAAGGTGGTCTTCTCTCTACAAAACAACAACAGGTGGACAAGATAGTAGAAGATCACAAAGACATATTTACCTCACCTATTGGGGTGCCTATGCACTATCAGATAAAGAACTCAATTGATTTGACACCTAATGCTCCTTTGCTTAACGACCATGTGTATAGGTGTTCTATTACAGAGAATGAAGAAATCGAACGCCATATCCAAGAGATAATTCTAAAGGGCCACATCAGACCAAGCTCCTCACCTTGTGGGAGCCCAATTGTTCCAGTACAAAAGTAGGATGGGACATGGCGACTTTCTATTGATTACAGAGCCCTGAACAAGATCACAGTCAAGAACCGATACCCAATCCTCTGGATTGATGATCTTCTCGATTAAATCCAGGGAGCCAAGTTTTTTATTAAGATTGAACCGAAGCCAGGATACCACTAGGTGATGTTTGAACAAACTGATGTATGGAAGACAACCTTCAAGTCTAAATAAGGTCTCTTCGAATGGCTAGTCATGCCTTTCCACTTAAAATACCCCCCCTTGCTAAGACAAAAACTTAAAGTGATCAATCCCTAGATAAAAGTGTGCCCCCCTTGCTCATCAACTTGGCCAAAGTAATAAATTAAAGTAAAATGGATATTGAAACCCTAAGTGTGCCCCTCCTTGATTATAACTCCATGTTTGATGAAATGAAAAGGTCTTTTCCCCCTTCCCCTCTTACCCCTCAAACCGTAATCACTACCAAAACCCTAAAAGTGCGCCCTCCTTGACTTTGTCTTTCTAGTTTGGATGTGTGACACTTGGAGCTTATCCAAGAGGGGTATTTCCTCTCTCCAAAGTATAAAAGAATGCCTATCCCTCCTCATTTCTCCATCTATTATCAGAGCAAGTCTATGCCTCCCAAATATCTCCCACTCTCTTCTCTCTCTTTCCCATTCTCTCATTGTAAATCTTGCTGCAAGTATTTGCATCAACATTTTCTGAATAATAAAGGAAGCTTTGGAGGATCTATGGTGTGCATTTAGAGTCTTCTTGACGTTGTTTATGGTGTTCTTGTGAGGTGATATTGATGCATTACATTTCTTGTATTTTTGCTTCATTAGTTTAACTTGGAGACCCAGACAAAGTATTTTGCTTGGGAATAATTGATAGTGGTATTGCTATTAGTTTTGTGATTGTTTCTTTCAAGTTTGCAAAGTATTTTACAAACTTATTTGATGCACTCACCTCTTTGTTGTAATATGTAGCAAGAAAATACTTATTTGTAGGTCACTAAAGGGTTTGGATGACTGAATTTCAGATCTGTAAATTCACTCATTCAACCATCTAAGGCTTCATTTATATTTCTGTTTTCATCTCCTTCTTTTTCCTCTTACATTGCAACATGTTTTATGGTATGAAATAATCATTTAAAATACTTTTTCACGTTCAAGAATTTTCCTTTTAATTTATGTTTATGTACTAACAAAAATTAATTAATTTTAAAAGTTTTTTGTAGCGTTTTCCAGCAAGCATAGCTTGTTGTTTTATGCATATTCTTGCTAGGTTAAGGGGAAGTGTTGCTTAAAATTTGGTAAAAAACACTAAAGGAAGCCTCCTAGAGTTTGGGTACTAAAACCCCTTCCTTCTCTAATCTTTTAAAGCATTGTAAGAAACCCAAGAGAGTCTCTTGGGCTTGCATTCTCTTGTTTAAATTAAAAAACTCTGATATTGTAATTTAGCTTTAGTTTTCCCACACATTGCAAAGAGATTGGCATAGCCATCCATGCAAAATAGTGAAGGTTATATTCGGTTTTAATTTTCTGTTTTTCACTTTTATTGTTTGCCCCACTTCTCCCATAAAGAGAAGGTTGTGTGGCTAGTTTAATTCTTTCATTAAGTTATTTTTTATTTCACCCACCTTGGCACAAAATCGGTAGGCTTGTCCTCCACATTGTGCCATTGTTGTGAGGTTGCAAACTTACTTATTTTTTCCCACCTTTGTCCTTAAGAATAAGGTGTGTGGCTAGTATTGTTGTACTTTATTTTCAAGTTATTTTCATTTAAGTTTATTGTGCCCAGACCTTGCAAAGAGATTGGCCTAGCCATCCGTGCAATATCGTGAATGCTAATGTAATTTCTTGTTTTGTAAAGTAATCAAACTTGTGCCCAGCCTTTGCCCTGTATTCCCTCCCCTTGCCACTTTGTGGATCTTGGGTAACTAAGAAAGGGTAAAGGATTGAGAGGCTAGACTAATTAGGCATCCAAATTCATATTGCTTCTACCACAAAAAAGGGTGACTTGGGAGGCTACAGGGGATTGAAGTCGGGGACAGCTTCACGACACTACGTGTCCTCCTTGCTTGAGCGCCCAAGCATTTTGGATTTGACCTGTGGAGCTAGGGAAGGACCTTATTTGTCCTTTTTCTTGAGAACCCAACACTTCCTTTTGGTTCAAGGGATAGGGATTCAGGGTAGTCACATAGTTTAGGATTGTATCTATCACACTTAATTCCCCCTAATTCAAGAGAGACCTAAAATTTGATAAAATCAACCAACATAACTTTCACAACATTGGTATCTCAAGTTTATCTCTCAAGAAATTTTACTATTTAAGTTATGCAATTTACTTTCCAAAACAAGTTACTTTTTTAAGCACTTTACTTTGAAACAATTCTCTTGTGAATACTTGTTTAAAAACACTCTTTATTTATAACATTCTTTATTTATCTGATTTTTTTTTTCTAAAGTTATTTCTCATTGTGGATATCTCATAATATCATTCATTATTGTATAATCATACTTTATTTTGTATATCTCATTGAGTCCATTGTGGTAATCTTTAGGCACTGGTTTAATTGTTGTTTTTTTAAATAAAGGGTTTGCTTGTCATTGAAGAAACTACATCCTTGAATTTGTTGCCTTTCATTGGGTTGGGTTTCTTAACAAATTAACTCATTTAACTCCTAGATCATTAATCAAACTTCACATAGTTTAATAGGGTCTACCCCCTAGCCTAGACGAAAGAAGTCTAAATTGAGGTGACAGTGGGTCTGGACTTAAGCTTGTGCCTCCAAGGACACACCAAGTGGGTTGGATAATTCTCCACATTTGTAGGTGTGTATAAGGATGATAACATCTTTGGCGTCGTTGCCGGGGATAAGTCTCTTATCCTTGGTTAATTGACAAAATCTAATTAATTCTTTAAAAATTAAGTAATAAAACTTTTCCTAATTTTTTTTAACTTGAGTTGTGTTATTTGACATTGCTTAGTCTCCAAGTGGTGACTCCATTTGATAATTCTTTGAGGTATACTACTAGGAGCAATCCGCAAGGGTTGGTTTTTTCCTTTCCTGAACCTAAAAATGTGTATAGGAGGAGAATAAACAAACTTTCTCCTCGTAGGCTACTTGAAGTCTTGGAGAAGAAATAATCTCTGATATACATCTCTTATTTGCACATAATAATCCTACAACAACTAATCCTACTTCAAATATGGGTGACCTATTGCGGCCATGTAATTTTATCAATTTTCAAGGTGATCCTCATCCTATTCCTGACAAAGCTATTGAGAAGTAGCCTTATTTTTCAGGGGAACAATGCTATTAGTGCTAGATCTCACATCTTGAATTTCAACTTATGTGTCAACAAGTGGTGTAATGGTCACAATCATGAAGACGTCAAGATGACCCTTTTTGTGTATTCTTTGGAGGGGGAAGCAGGTGAGTGGTTCTCAAAACAAGATCCTAACACATTTAGCACCTTGGCTGAAATTCATAAAGCCTTCAATGAAAGATGGGGTGATCAGAAAGAGGATTTTCATCTATTATCTTCCCTTAGTACAAGTCAAAAGAAAGAAAATGAAACAATGGAAGAATTCAATAAGAATTTTAATGACTTGGTTAAAAGCCTCCCTCAAACTATCAAACCTCCTAATGCATCTATTTTAATTCATTATAAGGAAGACTTTGACGAAGATATCATATATCAGTTAAGGGATAAAGAACCAACAACTCTAAGGGATGCACAAAAGTTTTCTATTAGGATAGATAAGAATATGAAAGATGCTAGAAAGTCAAATATTCATGGTTTCTCAAGGGGAACTTCTTCCAAATCTAATGAGGAGAAGAAGAAGAAAGTTGAAAATCAAGAGTCTTCTAATGATGGCATAAAGGAGCTCACTCAATTAATCAAGAAAATGGAAATTAACCATGCTAATCAAATGAATTCTATGCAAAATAGATTGATAGCCATGGAGAGGGCTCAATCTAGTAGACCCCATCATAAGCCAAATGATAAATGGCCAAAGAGACCTCCACATCAAGATCAAAGGCCACCAAATCCTTTTGAGCCTACTAAATTGGTTGATCACCAAGCTATCCCTTATTGTAGGCACCAAGCTATCCCTTATTGTAGGCCTTGTGGGGAATTTCACGAAGAATCAACTTGCCCAATTTTCATTGAAATTTGTGGTGAAGAAGGGTTCTCTAGATCAGAAAATGAACAAGTTAACATGTGTGGTCAAAAGTATAATGTTGGAATGAATGAATGGATGGAATTAACTGAGTATGGTGAATATGTAAACTGCATGAATGATGTGGTTGAGAAAGCAACACAAAAGTTTGGTCCTAAGCCTACTCCCAAGCAAGTGTCAGATTTGGCTAGATATAAAGGCTTTTATTACCAAAGAAATGGAACTAAGAATCAAGACAAGCATCAAACAAGTGTTCCTAAGGTACCTCCTCCCCCTCCTAAATCAATTGTTCCTACAAATACATAATTAAATATTGACTTGGGGGGATGGTTGTATAATGCAAAAAAGTTGGTCCGTGTAGCAGAAATTATGAAGATTCCATCTCAAAGGGAGAAACTACTTAAAGCTATAGAAGAGCCTTCTCAGAGCAATATTGATAGGACACCAACAATAGCTTATGAGGATGGACCTATGATTTTACAAAATTGGGACAGGAGAACGAAAATAATCATTTTTTTTTCCTTTCTCTACCTGTGAACAATCATCTCCTTCATAATTGCATGCTTGATTCTGGAGCAAGTTCAAATGTTATGACTAAGAAAGTGATGGAACAATTAAATCTAAGGATTTCAAGGCCTTACCATAACATTTGTGCCATGGATAGTAAAATGATTAAGGTGCATGGTTTGATTAAAAGTTTACAAGTACACTTGGATGCTTTCCCAGACATCATAATAGAAATGAACATAGTAGTGATTGATGTGCCAGATGCTTGGGGTATGTTGCTTTCAAGAAAAACAACTGTAGATTTAGAGGGGAATACACAAATGGATTTAAATTATGCCACCATTCCCACTCCAGAAGGGGTTGTTTTTAAACTAAATAGAGAATTGGAAAGAAGGTATCATGTGGAAGATCCAAGGAATCCCAGAAATGAGTTAAAGTATAAAGAAGATGCTCTTGGAAATTATTCTGTCTTAACTAAATCTTTAGGGCCTTTAGAAGAAGAAGTTAAAGATGAAAGAATTAATGAAGTATGGTACACGCATTTTGATGGTGCATTTTCTAGATCTGGGAAAGGTGGTGGAATAGTCATTGAATCTCCATCTAGTCAGAAATTTAAGTTTGCATATAGATTGGAATTTGATGCTACCAATAATGTGGATGAGTATGAGGCTTTGTTGCTTGGTCTAGGGCTTTGCAAGGACATGGGTGTCCAGTGTTTGAACATAAAGGGAGATTAAGATCTCGTCATCCAAAAACTTAAAAACAAATTTGCATGCAATTCTAAAAGACTTAAAAAGTATAGGAATGCAATATGGGACTCCATGGAAAGTCTTGATGCCTTAAACCTTATTGCTATTCCTAGAGAACATAACTTTAAAGCAGATGAACTAGATGTAGCTGCTTCCACTCTTCAACTCTCCCAAGAATTGATTAAAGAAAACATTACTGTAGAAGTCATATTCAAGCCTTCAGTTCTGGATAATGTGGATCATTGGCAAACATTTGATTATGGTAAGCAAGTCATTAGGTTCTTGAATCACATGCAAGAATTTTCTGGATTCCATGTCAATGAAAAAGAAGAGGGATGTAATTATACATAAAATGATTATAAGATTAACCCATTCCCTAGAGGCCTTGTTGCACAAGAAAAACTATTTGACAGGGAAGATGGTCACAAACCAAAGGAAGAAACATGTATAAAACCAAGTGATCACTTTGAAGTTAACATTGGAACTGATGAAGAGCCTAGAATGGTGAAGGTTGGAAAAAGAACACCTATAGAGGAAACAAAATAAATGATTAAATTACTAAGAGAATATAGGGATGTTTTGGCTTTCAACTATGATGAACTTAAGGTCTATAGGGAGGATGTAATTTAGCATGTCATTCCTTTGAAGGAGGAATCTAAGCCCTTTAGACAAAATTTGAGACAGATTAACCCCAAGTTGGCTCCTTTGGTCCGAAAGGAGTTGCAGAAAATGCTAGCAGTCAGAATAATAGCCCAAACTAGACATTCTTCCTTGTGTTCAAATTTGGTGGTAGCTAGAAAGAAGAATGGTGAAATCAGGCTATGTATAGATTTCAGAAATTTGAACATTGCATGCACAAAAGATAACTATCCCCTCCCCAAAATGGAAACATTACTACAAAGGGTAACATGTTCCAGAATGATTTCAATGCTTGATGGGTTTTCGGGTTATTATCAAATCAGGGTCAAGGAAGAGGATAGGCATAAAACTACCTTCACTACTCCATGGGGTACCTTTGAATATCTAAGAATGCCTTTTGTATTATCTAATGTTGGATCTACTTTTCAAATAACTATGGATTATGCCTTTAGAGGATTAATTGGAAAGATCATTGAAATCTATCAGGATGAATTAACAATGTTTTCAAAGGATGGGAAGAGTCACATGGGTCATTTAAAACTGGTTTTTGAAAGATGTAGGGAATTTGGAATTTATTTAAATCCGGCCAAGTCAGTTTTTGGGGTAACAAAAGGGAAACTTTTGAGCTACATAATCTCCAAAGATGGGGTCAAGTTAGACCTAGAAAGAGTTGAAGCAATTGAAAAGGTCCCTTTGCCTATATCAAAAAAAGCTCTCCAATCTTTCCTAGCCCAAACAAATTTTGTACACATATTCATTCCAAAGTATGCAGAGACAGTGAAGCCAATCTATAATTTGCTTAAGAAAAATGTTAAATTTGAATGGAATGATCAAAGCAAGAAAGCTTTCAAAAAAATCAAAACTGCCATATCCGAAGCTCCCGTCCTCATAAGTCCGAATTATTCCAAGGACTTTCAAATTTTCTCCTTTGCATATGTAGATACCATTGCTGGTGTGTTGCTTCAAAAAAATGAACACGGCTAAGATCAACCCATTACTTACATGAGTAGGTCCTTGCAAAACGGAGAATTAAGGTACCCCATGGTTGAAAAACATACATATGCTTTGTTAAAATCCATAAAACATTTCAGAGTCTTCATTGGATACTCCAAAGTAATTAAGTATATTCCTAATTCAACAGTTAAAGATGTATTATCTCAGTCAGAAGGGTTAGGTACAAGGGGAAGATGGATTGCTAAAATTCAAGAATATGACTTAGAAATCAAACCCACAAAATTAATAAAGGGGCAAGGTCTAGCTAAAATGTTGACTGAAGAAAATGAAAAGGTGTTGGGTATGATTTGTCAAAAAGATAATCCAGAATTTTCCCCAAACATATTAAGGCTTGAACATATTGAATGGTATGCAGATATAATTTTCTATCTTAAGAATCTCACATGCCCAAGCCATCTTGTGGGTCATAAGAAAAGAGCTTTAAGGTTAAAATCGTCCAAGTATGTTCTCACTAAAGATGGACTAGGGTGGAGAAATCCTGATGGAATAATCCTTAGATGTGTTGATGAAGTTGAAGCCAAGAAACTAGTGGATGAAATCCATGCTGGATTTTGTGGTGGCCACTATGCAACTAAAACAACAACTCATAAAATCCTTAGAGCAGTGTCTTATTGGCCCACCATTTTTTTAGATGTCCATCAATTTGTAAGAAAGTGTGAGCCTTGTTATCTTTTCACGGGAAAATAAAATTTAGCTGCCCTCCCTTTGCAACGAGTAGTGGTTGAAGCACCTTTTCAAGAATAGGGTTTGGAATTCATAGGAAAATTCAAAGATAATTCAAGTAATGGTTATTCAAGGGTCTTAACAGCTACATATTACTTCACCAAATGGGTTGAATCCATTTTTACTAAGTCGACAAGTGAAAAGGTTGACATGGATTTCCTTGAAGACAATATAATAACTAGATTTGGTGTGCTTTCAAAAATAGTAACAGATAATGCAAAAGCCTTCTGCTCAACATAAATGTCCTCTTTCTGTTTCAAATATGGAATTATCTTGTCACATGCATCACATTATTATCTCCAAGGAAATGGTCAAGCGAAATCAAGCAATAAAAAATGACTGACCATAGTCAAGAAAATTGTCGGGGAAAACAAAAGGTCACGAGATAGTAAAATAAAATATGCATTATGGGAAAATATAATAACTAAGAAGGTTGCACCAGGAAAAACTCTTTTTGACTTGGTCTATGGTATGTATGTTAGATTGTCAATACACATTAAGCTTCCAACATATGGTTTACTTTAGGATTTTTCCACAGGAAAGGATATAGTTCAGAATAGGATTAATCAAATGATTGAATTAGATGAAAACAAAAGAAAGGCTTATGATCAGAATTGCAGAAATCAAGAAAATGTTAAAAGGGATTTTGACAAATCAACAAGGCAAAGGGATTTCATAGTTGGGAATACAGTGTTGTTATGGGATAACGACAAGGAAAAACCAGGCAAGCATGGAAATTTTGACAGTTTATGGTTGGGTCCATATGTGATATGAGAAATAGTAGGTCCTAATTCTTTCCACCTAAGCCATTTGGATGGTGAGCCCATGAATATTCCAAGGAATGGACAACAACTCAAACCATTTTTCAGATGATGAACAACCTAGTGTCCAAAGAGGCACCCTTTGTAACGTATCTCTAACCTTTTTCCTTTGATTCTTTTAATTTTGTTATTATTTCATTTATGTATATAATTCATGTGATTATTGTCAATACCATTTCATTTATTTGATTATTGTTTTCACACATGTATTTATGTTGGATATTGGTGAGCATTTTGTTTTGTAGATTCTAAGGTTCTCGCATGCTCTCATTCCAAAAGATTGAACACATGTCCCCATGTGGAGCCAGATTTTGAACACCTATTTTGACTAGGGATCAACGCCATGTACCATGAAGTTATGTACCGTATGGTACAACATATTGTGAAGACTTATTGCTCAACATGGTAACTTTTTCTCCCAACACGTCTTTCTATGTAATCAGAATGTCCGCTCCCCTGCATGGGATAATAATGTAATAGGCCAGCATGAGTCAAGTTTTAGTTAGTTTCCTAGGACTTTATCATTAGGGAAGTCCTTTCATCGAGTGTTTTTTTTCCTCAGGTAATTAATCTGGCCTAACATGCCATTTTAATTATCCTTGAGTTTTTCACTCACAATAATCCTCCAAAGTGGTGAAAGACGTTCTAATGATCAATCCCAAGGGGAGACTAAGGTTTAGGAATGTTGTAAATGACCATTCTAGACATATTTTAGAGTTTTGCGGAATTCCATTAAGTTTTGATAGTTTTTTTTTTTAATTTATTAAAATTTTCCATTTAATGAAAATTTTAATTATTTTGATGTAAAATGTAAAAAATTGGTCCTTGGGGATTTTGTATAGGTGTGTGAGTACTCAAAACAAATGAAATATGACCCCCTATGCCCTTGGACCAAGTTTCATTTCAATTGGATAAGTTTTGCTAGGTCATTGTCCATGAGGAGTCAAAGTCAGTCAAAAGTCAGGATTTAATTGGCTAAGGTAAAAAGCCAAAAATTGTAAAATGTGAATAAAGTCATGAGAGAGAGTGGGGAAACATTTCCTAACATTTTTCCTAAGTTGGAAAACTTATTTTCCACTTTAAATACCCCCCCTTGCTAAGCCAACAACTTAAAGTGATCACTCCCTAGCTAAAAGTGTGCCCCCTTACTCATCAACTTGGCCAACGTAAAAAATTAAAGTAAAAGGGCTATATAAACCCTAAGTGCATCCCTCCTTGAGTCTAAATCCATGTTTGATGAAAGGAAAATTTGTTTCCCCCCTTCCCCTCTCACCCCTCAAACCCTAATCACTACCAAAACCCTAAAAGTGTGCCCTCCTTGACTTTGTCTTTCTATTTTGGATGTGTGACACTTAAAGCTCATCCAAGAGGGGTCTTTCCTCTCTCCCAAGTGTAAAAGAATTCCTACCCCTCCTCATTTCTCCATCTATTCTCAAAGAAAGTCTATGCTGCCCAAACTCTCCCACTCTCTTCTCTCTCTTTCCCATTCTCTCATTTTAAATCTTGCTGCAAGTATTTGCAACAACATTTTTTGAATAATAAAGGAAGCTTTGGAGGATCTATGGTGTGCATTTGGAGTCTTCTTGATGTTGTTTATGGTGTTCTTGTGAGACGATATTGTTGCATTACATTTATTGTATTTTTGCTTCATTAGTTTAACTTGGAGACCCAAACAAAGTATTTTGTTTGGGAATAATTGATAGTAGTATTGCTATTAGTTTGGTGATTGTTTCTTTCAAGTTTGCAAAGTATTTTACAAACTTATTTGATGCACTCACCTCATTGTATTGTGTAGCAAGAAAATACTTATTTGCAGGTCACTAAACGGTTTGGAGGGGTGAATTTTAGATCTGGAAATTCACTCATTCAATCATCTAAGGCTTCATTTATATTCCTGTTATCATCTCCCTCTTTTCCTATTACATTGCAACATGTTTTATGCTCTGAAATAGTCATTTGAAATACTTTTTCATGTTCAGAAATTTTCCTTTTAATTTTTGTTTATGTACTAACAAAACTTAATTAATTTTAAAAGTGTTTTGTAGCATTTTCCAGCAAACATAGCTTGTTGTTTTATGCATATTCTCTCCAGGTTAAGGGGACGTGCTGTTCAAATTTGGTAAAAAATACTCAAGGAAGCCTCCTAGAGTTTGGGTACCAAACCCCCTTCCTTCTCTAATATTCTAAAGCATTGTAAGCAACCCAAGAGAGTCTCTTGGGCTTGCATTCTCTTGTTTAAATTAGAAAATATGATATTAATTTAGCTTTAGTTTGCCCACATCTTGCAAAGAGATTGGCATAGCCATCCATGGAAAATCGTGAAGGTAGATTAGGTTTTAATTTTCTATTTTTACCTTTTATTGTTTGCCCCACTTCTCCCATAAAGAGAAGGTTGTGTGGCTAGTTTAATTCTTTCATTAAGTTATTTTTTTATTTCACCCACCTTGACACAAAATTGGTAGGCTTGTCCTCCACATTGTGCCATTGTTGTGAGGTTGCAAAGTTACTTATTTTACCACCTTTGTCCTTAAGACAAAGTTGTGTGGCTAGTATTGTTGTACTTTATTTTCAAGTTATTTTCATTTAAGTTTATTGTGCCCACACCTTGCAAAGATATTGGCCTAGCCATCCATGCCATATCGTGAAGGCTAGTGTAATTTCTTGTTTTGGAAAGTAATCAAACTTGTGCCCCGTCTTTGTTAAGAACCAAACATCAATATAGCATATAAAAACCTCAGGAAAAGTACTCAACGCCTTGAAAAAGAGATAATTTCAGATAATAAGCCTCTTCGAGGGGGCAACCTCCTTTTACCCGACTTAAATGTTCAAGTACAGGATGATTCAAAATGAAAATGTCTCCTTGGTATATATAGGAGACTAGGAGGTATAATTACAAATAATGGCCAAAAGCCGACATAATTAAAACAACATTACTAATCTAATATGCCCCAATTAAGGGGTAATGAGCCAATATTAGGGCTTAAC